>AYEL01069615.1:0-24401 GCA_000484575.1 Olivierus martensii
GTATTGAGTTGACTGACTGACAAAACGATATTATTTGATTTTGAATGTATTTTGCAACCGATTTCTTATGCAATAACGTTTATTCTGGTTAACAGTTAATAAAATGCATTTTTGTAAGAAATATACTGTAATGACATCTACAGTCTACCATATGAATTATTATTTATTACTTTTCTAGAAATTACATAAAAATATTGCTGAGATATGGAACACATTTGATATTTTTTTGTATTCAGTTTATTTATCGATAAAATTTTTGGCATTATAGCTATTACTTGGAGGGCCGCATTAAGTAGTTCCGAGGGCCGCATGCGGCCCGCGGGCCGCAGTTTGCCCACTCCTGCTCAAGTATCTCTTTTTAATTGGTGTGTCTGTTAAAATTTCGGTTTGTCTTTTCTTGCGTCCTCTTTAATCCTTAATTAATAATCCTAACTAAGCTTAACTAATAACCTTTTGATATTCAATATTACAGGACTTCCATAAATACATGAGAATTTTTATCCTGGAAATAAAAAAAATTTGGACATTACTTACATTAATTAAATTATTAATAATAAAAATAATCGTTTTCCTAAAAATATTAAAACCAATTTTAATTAAAAATTACATACAGTAGAATAATGAACAAGATATCATACTTAAAAATGGTTATTAAAATAATAATAAATTAATTAATTTTTTAAGAGATGATAAGCCATTGTTAAGTATAATAATAATAATATTTATTAAACAATTAGGGAGAATCCGCCTGTAGATTAGGGGATTCAATAATTATATAGGAGAGAAGTAGAAAAATAAAACAAAAATAGAAATAACTAAAAACAAAATAATGAGAGGAAAATGAAGGTGAACCTATAACAAGCTATACAATATTTATTAAATTTATTAATTATTATTGTATCATATTTTAAACTGATATTTATTAATATATAAATAACTTACTTGTAACATAATCAAGTTATCTTTCACTATAATAGGTCTTTAATTAGATCATCATGCCAACTTTTTGGAATTTAAATAATATTTAATTATATATAATTTTAATGGTTTAAAAATCTTATTCATGTCGAGAAGTTTATTGTTAACAACAAACAATAAGTGCAAATATTGATTGTGTTATGTTGATTGTTATTGTTTCAATATAACAATAACAATCGACATAACAAAAGTTTCCTCATTGATTCTCAATATTGAAAGATAAACAATGTAACACCTTATGTTGAATATTAATATTTATATGCCTCTAAGTTAAAAATTTAGACATAACATATCAAAATATATATATGTATATATTGAAAAATATTTAATGTTTACAATAAGTCTGCAAATCAAAACGGTTTGTTTTTTTTTTTTAATTTGTAACGATCGTTTCTTGAAGATCAAAAGCTTTAGAAAATTATGGGATTTGATTAATTAATTCGGAAATAAATCTAAATGTTAAATCCTCATTCATTCGAGTTAAATAGTGGAAAATTACTTTCGTGATTTTTATAATTTTCATTATTCTAGAAATCAAAACATATATTCTAATTATTTACAAAGCACTGGACTTTAAAGAATGAATGGCATCTTTTTAAATTCTGTTTTAAATTACATCCTAAGGCTGTCTCTACACTTTGATAGTATTAATTTTAATTTTTAAAATCTTTTTCAAAAAGATTTGTAAACATGTATAATTATAATTAATGCAGTTTTAAATAAACGTATTCTCTGTAAATCGTTAACATTTATTTTGTTAAAAATGGTGATCCATTTGTAACAAAATAAATGGTTTTTTTCCTTAATTAAACTTAATTAAAAAGAAAAGATATTCTGCTATCTAACAAACAGAAATTTCAAAATATATAAATTTTTCTATTTTATGCAAAAATAAAAATAATATTTTTGTATAGAAATGTAAAATTTGTTCTAACTAACAAGTTACTAAAGTTTATTCTTTACAGGTATTTTAGTTCTTTATTCTTTATTATTTGCTCATTAATGAAGTTTTAGTTCAGTGCTCATAAGAGAACTTATATTTTGATGTAAGAGATCTAAAATACATGTTTATTAAAAAGTTAATACTACTTCAAAGTACAGGTAAACTTAATTTATGAATGTTTAAAATACCGAAGAACTTTCAAGTGGATTTCAAAGAAAGTTGATATAATTTATTATTGCTTAAGTAAATATCTAGTTTTAAAATATTTAAATTATTCTTAAAAATCAACAAATAAAAATTTTTAAAATATTAATGTTTACATCTAAATTCAAAAATTATATAACTCTTTTAGAATTTATTATAACAACTTTTTGAATTATTAATTTATTAAAATTATACAGAATGTTAATAATGTTAAATCTTATTTATGATTTTACTATTATTATATTTTTATTTATTCTGTATAATAATATTTATGTGGTTTCTTGTTCATCTACATGTTCACTTTAAATGAAGAAAAATTTTCTCATCTGTGTGTTGATAATTGATGGTGATATGAATTATTCTACCATAAATCAATGAATTTATTTTATAATTTTGGATTCAATCATGTTCCATATTATGAATTTCTTATTAAATTAATTTGGAACAACACTATTATTCCATTCAAATAATATCACTTCTTGAGAATTGGAATTTTTTGAATTTTTGAAAAGTGCAATTTTTTAAGAAATGGTATTTTTGAATTTTTAAAAGTGCAATTTTTTAAGAAATGGTATTTTTAAATTCTTGAAAAGTGCAATTTTTTGAGAATTGGAATTTTTGAAAAGTGCAATTTTTTGAGAAGTGGTATTTTTGAATTTTTGAAAACTGCAATTTTCTGAGTAATAATATTTTGAATTTTTGAAAAGTGCAATTTTTTGAGAATTGGAATTTTTGAATTTTTGAAAAGTGCAAGTTTTTGAGAAGTGGTATTTTTTATAAGATGTGATTCATCTAAACAGAGAAAAAGAATTATTTTTCAGAAAATTTAAGAATTATTTTTAATTCTTTAATAGTTTTAATGATGCTAAATTCAAAGCATTACAAGTGAATAAACTAAATTAAAACATCTGTGTTTATTGTTTTCAACACATAAAACTATAGTTAATGGTTGTAATTTTTCTCTTGTAATACTATCAAATTGTTATTAAATCCTCTTAATGTGAGACTTTTCATTTTTATTATTTGAAAAATCGTATTAAAAGAACTACCGTTCAGAAACACTTTTTAAGGTTCATAAAGTACAATATATTTTTTCTAAGTAAGTAAAACATATTTGCATACTTACCAGATTATTTTATTTAAATTATTGTATATTTTGGATCATACTTGTATTTTTATTTAATTATTTGAATAGTTTATGTTTACGTTAGTTTACATGTCTAACAGATTACTAGTTGTACAACAGATTAACGGTTGTTTATGTTAATGTTTGTTGACCATACTATGGAATGCATTAATATATATTTTGGATCATAATTGTATTTTTATTTAATTATTTGTATAGTTTATGTTTACGTTAGTTTACATGTCTAACAGATTACTAGTTGAACAACAGATTAACGGTTGTTTATGTTAATGTTTGTTGACCATACTATGGAATGCATTAATGACATTAATGTAACTATACTGTATATCTTTTCAAGTAGATTAATATTTGTATACTTATGATTATTGCCATAGAAAATGTGGAAAAGTTGGAATTTAAATGAACATATTCCCATTAAGCAAAGCAAAGACTGTATTGAGAATCCTTTCGTATTTATATATTTTTTTAAGAGTAAATATTAAGAAAATCCCAAAATTTATCGTGAAAAAGTTTCTAATATAAACACACTTCTGAATAAAAAAAAATAAATTTTTGGTATAAAGGTTTCAAAAAGAAAATAGCAACGCTCTTGGCCATGATTTATATATTTTTTTTAAGAGTAAATATTAAGAAAATCACAAAATTTATCGTGAAAAAGTTTCTAATATAACACACTTCTGAATAAAAAAAATAAATTTTTGGTATAAAGGTTTCAAAAAGAAAATAGCAACGCTCTTGGCCATCTCTGACATAACCACTGATAAAGAGTTTTTTGAATCGATAACTATGTAAAACGAACTTTAAGAGGAAAAATCTTCGATCATTCCTATAAACATTCATAGGTCAAAGATCGGTAAATCTATCTTTGAATAATCAATTAATGGAAAGCTTTGTTCGCTTTTGATATAGAAACTTATGGGAAGAAGGAAAAAAAAAGAATAAATAAAACTCTACTGGAAAGAAGTTTCGCTTCAAAAATGTGATTTCATTTCACTCGGAAGAAAATTGTTTTTGTCATCGGATTTTGACAGGAGATAAGTCCATCATTGGTTTCTGGAAACTTTATCAATAGAATGAAACATCTTTTTTCTCTTTAGAAATGCAAATCGATGTTCTATGTTTTGGAAAAAAGAATATATTCTTCTTAATTTCTTTACTCAAAAGAAACAAATTAATCGTCAGCTTTAACACACGATGCTTAACGAAGCATCTTTCCAAGGTAAAAAGAAAAAAAAGTCACTATTGTCGACAGGAATCATTCTCATTCATTACAATCTACACGTAACGAATCTTACAAAATAGAACTGATGATCTCCAACTAAGACAGCGATTTTTATTTATTTTTTTTCTCTTGACAGATTGTTTATATTAAGATATAGTTGATTGTCAACATGAATGGTTTGTCAAGATATTTTAAGTTTGACATAAATGGATATTTTAAAATAAAATTCCATTATATATATAATATAATTTTAGAAAGACATGAGTGATAGTACATTCAGATCAATAGAAAATAAAGAAAAAATCAACCTTACAAAGTACATACAGCAAATATATTTAAAGTTGTGAGTGAAATACATTTTTTATTTTCACAACTTCTGCAATGTGAAATAAACGTGAATAGAGGTGTGAAAATTCAAATGTGGCATGTGAATCTTTTGAGATAAGTAGCCACTTTTATTGCCATAATATTTTTACTGTAGCAAAAATTATTATAGTAAAATATTTATAATTCTGCAGAGAAAATTATTTTATACACTATTTCACACAATTGTCTTCAAAAGTATGAATTGATTGAAAATGTGGGGATAAAACTAGTCTTGTGATGAAACTTCAACATAATATTCATTGATCTTGTTGTATCTCTAGATGGCTGGATAATTTTAGAACAGAACGAAGTGTTATTATGCCATCTAGCGAATAAAACAAAAACGAAAAAATTGCATTGAAATTTTGGAAAAAATTAAAATTGCATCATTGTTTATAAATAACGTCGTTATTCCGTATTATAAATTATTAAAATTGCACTATTGCTTCGAAAAATATTACAATTTTTAGTTATTTTTGTAAGAAAATATTTGGGCGCTTTTTAATGAAAATTATTATATTAAAAAATTTTAATTAAGTTTAAAATTAATTTAATGTAATTTGAACGATAATACTTTTTTATTTCATTATTACGTAATTTTCATATAGGGTTTGCACTTAATACTAGATGGCGCAATGAGCAACATGATCTATCATATCAAAGTTTCTATTCAAAATAGCTTTATTGATATTAATTTATGAATAATGTATTGAAAAATATTACTAAGTATATATAAATAGCAGAATTTTTATTAGAAAATTTTGCAGCAATTGTTCACTCTATAACAGAGAAAGAAAATATTTATGAAAGATATCTTTTTTAATCAAGAAGTTGCATTGTTATTTTCCTGAGTGGAATGAATGAATTGCATGCAAGTTGGTGCATTTGCCTGATAAAGCAACATACCTACTCCAGAAAAATTCAATTTACTTCGAGAAAGATAAATATTTTCTCCAATATTAGTAATAACAAATAGTTTGCTGAACTTTTTCCTTTCAATTCAATAATTTTCTTCATTCAATTGATAGAGAAAATATTTTCTAAGAATTTAACTAGAATATGATACTTATCTCTCTCTGCAGAATTCAAGACTGAGAATTTGTGACGTCTGATGAAAACAGAAACAAGCATAAAGCACAATATCTGTAAACTGATAGCTACTATTACTCGAAGAGTAAACGTTATATTTTTTTTTCCTGTGATTTTTTGCGAACCATAATATGATAATTAACTGTGATGTATAAAGTATTAATAGTTCTATAATATACAAATATAATAGTTAATATTTCGAGATATCTAAATTTAGTATGCAGATATCTTAATATCTTGGCAACATGAACTTTTTCCGAGATATATCTGTTATCATAAAAAGAGATCGAATCTTAGCTGTTGAATATGTGAGAATGGATTGAAAGTGATGCTTTTGCTGCAATATTTTCAATTACTCTGATATAGCAAGTCTAAATCTGTTTCAACTTGTTCATTCATGCTTTTATTCGTCTTTATAAGATAGGGAAAATATCACTCTGATGAAAAGTTGCTTCGATTTTTTTTCTATTTGATTGAGATATGGTATAATTGAAAATTTTAATTATAGAAAATATTGCTTACATAAATATACTGTTACTCTGATCTAAAATCTTAAAGAATAAAAAAGATTCACTGCACAAAAATATACTGTCACTATTTATCAAACATGATATTTTGATTTTATCTCGTTTTTTTCCTTTTTTATGGTTTTGAAAATCAGATTTTTCGTCATGTTGGTGATCAACTCCAATAACAGTTTTGTCTGGAGGGGATGCCAGATGAAATAGCAGTTATAGACTTCTGGTACTGAGAGTATCAGAAGTGCCATAATGGACAGAAATTAGGAACCATTTCTTTTGGCTCCTAATTTCTTCCCATTATAGCAAAGTCAGGCCAAGAAGATCGCTGGAGCACAGATGCTGTTATTATATCTCTTTAATTGCTTTAACGAAGTGTAGATAGCAAAAATCTATCTATTTTTCGCTAAAGCCATGAAAGTTTCAATTCTTTCTCAGAAAATATGTAAGTTTTAATTATAGGCCAAGAAGATCGCTGGAGCACAGATGCTGTTATTATATATCTTTAATTGCTTTAACGAAGTGTAGATAGCAAAAATCCATTTTTCGCTAAAGCCATGAAAGTTTCAATTCTTTCTCAGAAAATATGTAAGTTTTAATTAAATAAAACTAACATATCTGTTTCTCTACGTAATTACCTTTAATTTAAATACTTTGTCATTAACAATAAACATTTTTTGGAATCCATTAATCAAGATAATAGCCTAAACATTGATATCACGATAGCTTTTAACTGATTCACTATGATTTCTTTTAAAGATTATTGTAAGTTTTATTTAATTACAGTGATACCTCGGATTACGAACGTCTCGGTTCACGAACAAATCGGTCTATAAACAACTATTTGCGAACAAATTTTGCTTCGCTTTACGAACGATGCTTCGTTCACGAACACGCGCGCATGGAGCGCACGTGACTCGCGGCGCACAAAACCCTGGGCACAGCCTCGTCCCCAGCAGCAATCCAGTTCGCCCAGCTCATATGGGTCGGAGTTCCAACAAGTGTTGATATTTTCTTTATTTAATTAAATTTATCCCTTATTATGGATCTCAAAAAAATTCAAAGTATTAGTCTTTACTCAAATAAATTTATCCCTCTTTGCCCCCAGCAGCAATCCAGTTCGCCCAGCTCATATGGGTACAGTAATTGCGCATAGCCTTGCCCCCAGCAGCAATCCAGTTCGCCAGCCTCACCCCCAGAAGCAATCCAGTTGGCCCTGCGTACAGCCTCGCCCCCAGCAGCAATCCAGTTCGCCCAGCTCATATGGGTACAGTAAAGTTCCCACAAGTGTTGATGTTCGCCTAGCTCATATGGGTACAGTAAAGTTCCAACAAGTATTGATACAGTTGGCCCAGCTCACATGGGTACAGTAGAGTTCCAACAAGTGTTGATATTTTCTTTATTTAATTAAATTTATCCCTTATTATGGATCTCAAAAAAATTCAAAGTATTAGTTATGGGTACAGTAGAGTTCCAACAAGTGTTGATATTTTAGTTTTTTTCTGATTTATCCCCTTATTATGGCTCCCAAAAAAGTTAAAAGTATTAGTGAAGGTACAGTAAAGTTCCAACAAGTGTTAATATTTTAGTTTTTTTCTTTATTTAATTAAATTTATTCCCCTTAAGGCTCCCAAAAAAGTTAAAAGTGTTAGTGAAGGTGGTGTTAAACACGGCTCCCAAAAAAGTTAAAAGTGTTAGTGAAGGTGGTGTTAAACATGCCACTCCCAAAAAAGTTAAACATGCTTTCTTCTAATATTACTGTTATATTTTTTTAGTTTTTTTCTTTATTTAATTAAATTTATCCCTTATTATGGCAGTGTTGATATTTTAGTTTTTTTTCTTTATTTAATTAAATTTATCCCTTATTGTTAAAAGTGTTAGTGAAGGTGGTGTTAAATATGCTTTCGTCTAATATTACTGTTATATTTATTTCCTTTCTGTATTATTTCCACACATAAAATAACGAGTCGTTATACGCCATAACGTTTTTTCTAGGACAAAAAACGTATTATTTGGATTTACATTAATTGCAATAAAATTATTTTTCTAGGATAAAAAAACGTATTATTTGGATTTACATTAATTGCAATAGGACAAAAAACGCATTATTTGGATTTACATTAATTGCAATGGGAGGACAAAAAATGTATTATTTGGATTTACATTAATTGCAATGGGAAATGGACAAAAAACGTATTATTTGGATTTACATTAATTGCAATGGGAAAAATTTTTGTAGGATAAAAAAAACGTATTATTTGGATTTACATTAATTGCAATGGGAAAAATTTCTAGGACAAAAAAACGTATTATTTGGATTTACATTAATTGCAATGGGAAAAATTGGGAAAAAACGTATTATTTGGATTTACATTAATTGCAATGGGAAAAATTGAACAAAAACGTATTAGGGGATTTACATTAATTGCAATTGGGAAAAATTATTCAAAACGTATTATTTAGATTTACATTAATTGCAATAGGAAAAATTGATTCGGATAGATCGGAAGAGTTTAATTGCAATGGGAAAAATTGATTCGGATTACGAACTTTTCGGATCAAAAAAATTTTTTCTAGGATAAAAAACGTATTATTTGGATTTACATTAATTTTTTCCTAGGACAAAAAACGTATTATTTGGATTTACATTAATTGCATAAAATTATTTTTCTAGGATAAAAAAACGTATTATTTGGATTTACATTAATTGCAATAGGACAAAAAACGCATTATTTGGATTTACATTAATTGCAATGGGAGGACAAAAAATGTATTATTTGGATTTACATTAATTGCAATGGGAAATTGATTCGGATTACGAACTTTTCGGATCACGAACAGGGTCAAGGAGATATGTTCGTGAACCGAGGTATCACTGTAGTTTTGATTATCGATGGATTCGGATTACGAACTTTTCGGATCACGAACAGGGTCAAGGAGATTGTGGTAAACCAATGTACTACTGTAATTATTAAATTATAGCAGTTTTATTTAAGCTTGCCAAATAGGGAATCATTAAACTATAATTAATAAAAATTATTTCTATTATTCTTTAGTTTTATTTAGACGTTCAAGATTCAGTTAATACATAAGGAAACACAATTTTTCATCCTCATATTCATCTTCTTACGTTCAGACATCATGTTCCTCTTATGTTCAGACAACATATACAGTATAATATAAAATAAGATACAGAATCAGAAAGGAAATATAAAAATATTTAGCTTATCATTTCACTGTTAATGAATTCAATAGGCGTTCATCTAGTTACGAATATTCGTACTTACGAATCTGAAATTTTATTTTCAAATTTCCCGAAATTTTAAAAATACTTCAATAATTTTAAGTAACATGATAATAAAATGCTCTAGTAACCAATACAGTGTAAAATTCTACAGCTAGTTAGCATATTATAGCAGTTATGATAAAAAAAAAATGCTCTAGTAACCAATACAGTGTAAAATTCTACAGCTAGTTAGCATATTATAGCAGTATTTCAAGATGGCGGCCATATACCAAAAATTTCTTCGCTTTATATTCGGAAGTTTTCATTAAAATCTATGAAATAAGAACTTTTAATTGGTTCAATAATGAATTATGTTACAATGAACAATGTATAAATTAATTTCAGTACTTTTGGAGCTAAAAATAACAGCACTATCTGAGTTGCAAACAATCGGATTTATGAACAAAACTTGCGTACGAATTGTGCTCGTAACTAGAGGAGCGTCTTTATTCTCAAATTTATTTCTACATGTTTTTTTTTTTTTGCTTCCTTTTCTTCAAATGATCAATTTTGTTTCATTATTCTTGTTAAATATGAAATTTTATAAGTAAATATTTATAGATTAAATATTCTTACCTCAATTTTCAATAAATTTGATCATTAAAACATAAAATATGTACTCTCAATTCTTATTTAATATACGATATTTCATATTTTTATTAATTAATGAATTGCAAAACATATTGCATATTATGAATAATAGTAAAATCTATATAAGTGTTTAATGGCAAGCTAATAATAATCGTATATTTTTTAAACTACTTTAATGTTTAATATTAAAATACAAAATAATTTTAGATTTTATTATTAAAGAGAAGTATAATTAGTATTAAATTATACTATCCGTAAGTTATAAAAAGTTTAACGCAAAACACAGTTACAGTATACTATACGGGATCAATTAAAGTTGATAATAAATTTTACAGCTCATTGTAAGCTCCTATTTTTAATGAATTTCCAAGAAAATCTCATTAAATTAGAAGAAAATAGATTTTATCTAATTTCTTAATCTACTATTACAAGTATAAGTACGTACTTCGTTACAGGTTTTGATCCTTTCAGCAACAATAACTAAGTACGAAAAGTCCAATGTAAAGTACGGTATTTTACTGAATAAAATTTTATTTCTTAATTTCATGGGCTAAAAATAAATGTATAAATGCTTTATATTTAAATCATTAATTATTTTTTTATTTTAAATATTTTTATATTCTACAAACTCTTTTAAGTAATTCTTTCAATAAAGAAAAATTGAAGAGAATTAGATATTTCATTATAATCTTTTTTTTTTAATGACGAGATTATACATTCTACGAATTTCAGAAATTTATAAAATATCCGGATTAGCAATATTTATGAATGAAACTATTTTGTGAAAGTTTAATTAATAAAAATTGCATCAATCTATATTGGCAATACATGCTCTCCTCTTGTTATGAACATAATTCGTATTTAAATTATATTCGTAAATCGGGTTGTTCGTAATTCAGATACTGTTGTTATTTTGGCTCCAAAAGTACTGAAGTAATTTTATGTAATATTTATTTTAATATATTTAGCAATTGGACCAATTAAAAGTTTCTTATTTCAAAGAGTATAATGAAATGATCCGAATATAAAGAGAGGAATTTTTAATGTAATCGCCGCCATCTTGAAATACTGCCGTTATATGTTAGCTAACTTTTTAATTTTGCATTATAAAGCATTTTTCTATCATATTACTTAAAACTATTGAAGAATTATCACAGTTATCACGTTCATAAGTACGAATGTTCGAAACTACAGGAGCGCTTTTTATTTATAATAAAATGAATCATTCTGTATATTGTTTAACAATTTTACATTATAAGACATTACTTGATGCATAAATAGGCAGTGTTTATTTATGAAAGACTAGAGTATCGCTAGTATAAACTTTATAAAAAGTAAAATTATAAAACGAAAATGAAAAATTAAAATTGTAGATTTTTTCAATTATTGTTTGTTCAATGTAACAAATATTTCTAGAGTAATAACTCAAAACCACAATATTTAACAGCGATTTTTATATTTTTAATCGCTGCTTTTATACAATGTAATTCTGTAGATGTTCAATTTTAATTATTACGGTAGTTAGATATAAACTAAAATTTAATTATAAAAATAAATCAATAAAAAATTCGAAGAAAAAATTCATAAAAATAACATATTGAGTCATCGTATACAAAATATTATCATTACATTTTACGCAAAATATAATAGTTTCGTTAAAATATGATTTAATATATAATAATACTATGAATTATTTTCATTATAAATAGCATAATTATTGAAAAAATACGAATAATTTTTGAAGATAAAAAATAAGATAAATTTACTTTCTGTAGTTCAATTATTTTTTAATCAACTTGCAAGAAATTCATATTTGTTTCTATAATAATTTTTATTTTTTATGTGGTATATAAAAAAAACAACAATATTCACATAGAACGAGAACAAAGTATAAGTAAATTATGCATAGTTTAAAAATTATAAGAAGAAATAATGTAGATCTAAATTTTATACACAAAAATTATTGGAAGTATATGATAACATTTACATTAAATTATCGATATAAATTAATAATTTAAGATACTTGTAACGGATAACAAAAATTTTGTTATGACTTTTTAATTCATAAAAATTAAATAATTTATAGAAAAGTGTTTCAGAGGAGCAGAACTCAGTTATGTGGTATTTTAAAATTGCGAAAGTTTAGTTTAAAATTCATTTTGATCAACATCCATTGGGTATATTAACTTCAAACTTTACATAAAAATACGAGAAACGTAATTTAGGTAGAAAGTTTTCTTTTCGTTTTTAACATCACCTTTATATCTTGAATAATTTAGTCTTAATGCCACTAAAAGTTATTTTAAAAAGTAATTTTCTTGGTAAATGCTAAAGCTAAAGAAATAAAAACTTCAATATGAAGATTGATAAGTTCTTAAATTTAAAAAAATTTTCATGGAAATTCGCCAGTCAGTTGTCGAAAAACTGCCATGAACAAATTTTTATGTGATAAATAACAAAGGTAAATGTCGAATAAAAAAAAAAAATTATAAAATGATCCATATTAAACTTAAATTTAAATTTTATTTAAATATTGATGATACTTTGTAAATATTTTTCGTGGCAAATACAGACAATATGCTAGTTATGTTTTGTAATTTTTAAATAAAGTTTAAATATGAGAAAACTTACACGAAAATTTATAATAATTTAAGTGACGTAATAATAATAATTTAAAACAAATTTACTAGACCTGTTCAACAATTATCTATAATAAACCCTTAAAAAAAATTAATTATGCTTTTAAATTACTGTACTCGTAAAATTTTGAAGAATTTAAGAAACAATAAAAGTGTTAAAATATTTTTAAATAGTAACTACACTTCAGGAAGAAAAATAGAGGAAAAATTCCAGAAAGTAACTTTGAAGTTTAAACATGGCAATAGGAAAATAAGAGATTTTTTAACAAATAAAATCATAAATGCGGAATTTTCTTCATGAAAAAATTAAAGAAAATTAATAATGAATTAATGTTCGATTCTTCATATTAGACTTTTATTCAACAGCTTGATTAATTGCAAGTTAATTTAAAATATCATTGCCAAATTTTAAATATTCTTACAATACTGACAACAGTCAGTTCTTCCGGATCTTATAGAGATTATATAAACCTTCAAAATATTTCTTCATACATAGTGTACTTCGAGTTTTGAGATATTGAATTTTTTTAAAAATCTCTCTAGTCCTCTTAGTTGATACTTTTATCTAATCTTTTCTGGAGAACTTTTTCTTTTATTTCCATATTGAATCATGGATAATCTTTTTACCGATCTAGATATATACTTAAGCTCTGAAAACTGTGTCATAAATAAAGAAAAACGTAAAATATCGAGTTAAAACGTTCTTCAATAAGATTATATATGCATTTCAATTAGAGAAATTAACGAGATGCACTGAAAATAAATATTTATAATTTCAAAACATCTCATTTATCAATAGCAGGTGGATTTAAGTACGCGATTAATGACGTAAACAAAATCTGGTAAGTCAGTATAATTACTGCTTAACAATGTTCATTGCTGCAGCAACTGTACGATTTATCCTGATAGAAAAAAATCGTGTTAAACAGGACCTTTGACAAATATTACAATGAACGGTTAAAACTTAATCCTAAATCTTTTCATCAAATTGTTATAAAGATAAAAATTTTTTAAGAAAATTAAAATCTCGAGAAATTGGTAGCTTTAAACATCAATCATACTTTAATTAACCTGAAGAATCTTGGCAATTTCTCAGGATTTAGCTTTCGAGGACATTTTTATTTTTTATTTTTTATTTTCAACAGTTTATAAATTAATGAATGATTCGAGAACAATAAATTGTAAAAAAGTAAAAACAAATTTCCATCATACACAGAGCAAAAAAAAAAAAAATTCCTTGAGAGGTGTTCGCAAAGTACCATCGACTTTTAGTTTTATTTGAGTAAAAAACAGTTAAAAATAGAATTAATTTTTAAATTTTAACTCGTTATATCTTAAAAATTTCATCTTTTATATATAAAAAAAGATAAATATGTATAATATTACGTAAATAAATCTAAAATATTTAAATTTTATGCATTTTCTCATATTCATGTAACAAATGTGCATACATTATAGCAATTTATTAAAAGTTAATTTTAAGGAAAATCTAGAATGAATGAATGTAATCAATATTCCGTAAGGCATGGATATAAAATGCTAACAACAAGTTTTGAACTTAACTCTTCGCTGCTGGGAATTAAGATCATGTCACAATTAGCTTCAGGTCAGATAAAATTCCAAATGAAGTATTAAAGTAAGTGCATGCTGGAAGCGTAGACGTTACCTCGAACATAGAACAAATTTCCAAACAATAAAGATCACCATCACACTGATATAATAGAAGCTAGATAGGAAGACTCTAAGTATTAGCCTTTATCCGGATCTCAGAAAATCTTATCTAAATTGACAAACAAGCGTATAATAGACACCATCTTTAATTTTCTAATGGACTGAAACATTCTCTTCTTTACAACAGTCAACATGAATATCACGAATCAGTAAACTGCTTTTAGCTACGAGAATAAATGTGAATAAATTCAATGGAAGCCTTTTATATTCATTAACAAAAGATTTTTGCTTACAAGTTAGTAGAAATATAATTTAGTGTTAAATCGATGCTAATGAATATTATAACCATCGTAATAAAGTAATTTCTAAGTATAACAATCATATTAAATAGAACGATACTTTGCATTTAAATAGAAAGAGCAACCTAAGTAATATTTGGCATATAAATACAAGAGTAGCCTAATATAATTATAAGTAATATTTGGCATTAAATAGAAAGAGCAATCTAATATAAACATAAATAATATTTAGCATTAAATACAAAGAGCAATCTAATATAAACAAACGTAATATTTGGCATTAAATACAAAGAGTAGCCTAATATAAGTAATATTTGGCATTAAATACAAAGAGTAGCCTAATATAAACATAAGTAATATTTTGCATTAAATACTAAGAGTAACCTAATATAAACATAAGTAATATTTTCATATATTGACCCTAATAATAAAGAGTGCATTTAACATATTTAACTTTATTAAAGATGTGTTTGGCTTGTTATAGGTTCACCTATATTAGCTCTTATTATTTACTTTTTGTAACTTCTGTCTTTTGTTTTATTAAATATTTTTCTTCAATGTAATTTTGTACTCCCTACTCTACAGGGGATTCTCCCTAATTGTTTAATAAACATTATTATTATTATTATATTATTATATTGAGCCTAATATAAATATAAGTAATATTCTATACATCTTGAAAATCCCATTAGCTTCCAAGGATTCGTGAAGTTAAACATGATTTATAAAAAAGCAAAAAATAATAATAACTTTAATAACAAAAACCATAGAAAAAATGGAAATTAATTTGATTAAATTAATTTAATTTTGGAAAGTGTTACTTATCTCTCTGAGGTTTCTGAATTTATATATTTATTCTTATACAACTAGTAGAAAATTTGCTAATTCCGAACGGAATATAAAAATTACATTCTTGAATTTTATTGTTGCAAAAAAATGGATAAAGATATTATTTCAAACTTAAAAATGAAATTAATTGCGATGTGCACTTGAATTATTAATCCCAACTGTCTCTTTTGCATTTAAAGAAAATTGAATTGGTAGTTTTTCGAATGTCTTTAATGATCTGAAACATATCGCGAAATAACTGAATTTACCAATTTTAATAAAGTTCTTTTTTTTTCTGCACTGCTGAAACGATTTTGCGAATAAAAATGATACGAGTCGCAAATGATTTTAATTGCTGTAACATAAGCAGAGAACGGAAAAACCTCCAAAAATTAAAAATTGCACAGGAAGAGCCATAAAAAGAAGAAAGAAAAAAAAAACAATTCAGCCGAAAGTTTTAGTAAGAAATCATTTAATTTAATTAATGCTAAGTTTTATTGCTTTACTGGAAACAAGCTTTAATTTTTTACGACTCCATAATAAAAAATTACAAAAATAAATATTATGTTACGTAAAATTAGCGTATTATCATCATTACTTATATTGCATTTGACTTTGAATAATAATAATAATATTTTTGGTACTTCAATAAAATTCTTCTGATATACTGTGATAAGGATATCTCAAATATATACTGTATAAAAAAAATCCAAGAAAATTTAGAACTAAGTTAGTAAAGAAACAATTTTTTTTTTTTTTTAAATTCAAAGAAAATGTATGAAAATGAATATCGCCTTACACATTTGCACATAACCATATCATAAATGGAAATTTAAGAACCAGGAAAAAGTACCTCAAAAAAGTATTACTGAAGCTACAGGCATAAAATATAAAGATGTTCAACGAAAAGAACTTAAAATGTAAACTGCGATTACAAGAAAAAATAAATAAAAAATATTATAGTTCAAGTTGCAGTGAAGAATTTTATAACAAAAACATATATATATGAGGGAAATTTTGTATAAAATTCGCATTAATGTTGTTTAAAAAACATTAAAAAATGTTTATTCATTATTACTTTATCTGCATTTTGTGCATTTTATCTAATTTTTGAAGAGAAAGCTGCAGCAATAATTGAAAGTAGTCGATGCAAGATATCAGGCTATTTGTAATATTTGTTTATTTCTAATATATTATTTAACGATGATGAGTTATTAAACAGCACTTGAAACAAACTAAAAACTTGCAATAGATTATTTTTAATAATTAAATATAACGTATTATTAAATATTTATTAACTAATAAATTCTAAAACAATGAAATATTTATTTTGTTTAATATTTAAAAGCAAGAATATGGAAGTTTAAATGTAAAAAAATAGTAAAATAAAGTTGATCTTATAAATAGAGATAACTACATTTACAGAAACATTATTTTATAATTAAATCTTAGAATTTTAATTATTTAAATAACTATAAACATAGAAAGTATATATAACTACAATTATTTAAATAATAATATAATTAAGTTTAAGTTCTAGAACAATTCTATAATTATCGCTGTTAGAGTGAAATTTCTATTTTTTTAATTCTAGAGCTAATCTAGAATTATAAAAAATGCCGTATATATATATGTATTTGAAAACTAAATTTAGTTCTTGAATTAAATTTATTAATAATTATGAATTTTTTAACGAATTAATATTGTTTATACGAGAAGACATTTCACGAAAAAATAAGCAAAAATCACTGATAAAAATTATTTTTCTAGAAACAAAACTAATGTGTCGCCATCTTTGAGTATAAATTCAAAATACATTCAATTATTAATAATAAAAATCATAAATACGTTTTCATTCATTATTAAATAAAAAATATATAATTTTTGATTACATTATTTAAAAATAATAATAAATATATATATTTAAGTACAATATTAGTAGATTTATATATGTTATGGACGACATGAATAACATGGGTATTATTTATAACACCCCTGTTAATCACATCGTCCATAATATATATTATGAATAATGACAAACAAAATCGGACTTTGTAATAAATTTCACATTGTTGACCCATAATTTATCAGATTGAAGGATCAATATGAATATAGCTATCATATGATCGGGCAAAATGATAATAATGATATCTTTTAGTCAGTATTAAAAGCGGTAAAGCTTGGAAAGGAGAGACGAAAACATCCTAAAGATGTTATTCGACTCGTATCGTATTCCTTTGCATATAGTTATAACTAGTGTGAGGCCCGCGAGCCCGCTGAGCCCGGAAAATAACAATTAAGCGGTTCCCAACAGGCGGATAGCCTTTCAGCGGTATGTGTGGCGTAGATAAGGATGAGTAGGAGATGCTAGACACAGACGGACTCGGAGACAACTTCGTATAAACAAACATCTTTCTTTATTAAAAGAGAGAGATTTACATATATATATCCGACAATCTAAGTCGGAGGACTAATACCTCTTGAGTTACAAGGTTTTTCCCTGGTCGATTAGTCAAACAGGTCTCCTTGGCTAAACGGTCGGCTGTGGTCACGGACTTCACTGGGCGGCGGCTGAGGTAGACGAAGCAGCTACGGGTCGAGGATGGTTTTGGATAACTGTGTCTTACGTTGACAGCGATTACGAGAGTCCCCCTTTCCTTTTCCTTGTTGGTTTATTTGGTGTCGGCAAAGATGTCGAATCTCCAAGTCTATATGTGGAAAGTTCTCGGGTTTTTCACAGGAACAGTCTCAAGTACACTACCGAGAGTAGAATCCGACTCTCTCCTTTTTCGTCAGATTCCCTCATTTCTCCAACACTACCGAATTCTTGTTCAGTTTGAATCTAGCGTGTTTATTATTCTTTTGGGTGATAGTGGAGATCGGGGTATCTGGGACCGGCCGATATCGACGTTAAAATTGTCAATTCCGCTAAGTTACGATTGGTTGAGAAGTGACGTTTTCCAGCCGTCCATACCCCTTGGATCCCCACACTAGTGATTGTGTTTTCCCGAATTTTTTGCTTTCTCGAGATTCGGGAATTCCCGAATTAGTAATTTATTTATTTCTCGAGATTCGAGATTTCCTTTTGAAAGTTCTCGAGAATCTCGAGATTTCAATTAAAATGTTTAGTTAAAAAATATCTGTTTTTAATCAGGATAAAAACAAAATGAGGAAGAAAAAATCGTGCAAAATGAAAACAAATAATATTGGGTTATTTTATATTTGTTTTTTATTTAATATATTAATTATATTGAAAAAATAATGGTATCTGTTTCATACTTACTGACGGTTTTTCTTAAAATCAAAGTTGCAGAGTCGGATGGTAAATGATCCGACTGCGGTATCTGTTTCATAATTACTGACGGTTTTTCTTAAAATCAAAGTTGCAGAGTCGGATGGTAAATGATCCGACTGCGACTCCACCTTTTAAACAATATCCAATTCCCTAAAATTTGTAAGGTCCAACTCCGGGTAGTTAAAAAATCCACCCAAAAACCTTCGGCTCTGCAACCCAGGATTGCAGATTTGGAAGTTTCTCTGCAATCCAAGATTACAGAATCGGATAGCAAATGAACATGACTCCCTAAAATTTGTAACCTCCGACTTTGTCTCCACCCAAAACTCTCTTCGGCCGGATGGTCGCTTGGTAAATATTTGGCTTACTACTCTGGAGGATCTGGGTTCAAACCTGACTCCCTAAAATTTGTAACCTCCGACTTTGTCTCCACCCAAAACCCTCGGCCGGATGGTCGCTTGGTAAATATTTGGCTTACTACTCTGGAGGATCCGGGTTCAAATTCGGGTCCCACACCTCCAGTTTTTCAGGAGGGGTCTGGGCCCGGCCTGTTGAACCCCATCGTTCAACCATACGGTTGACCCCATCATGGGTGTTGGCCAGCCTCTGATGGGATCTATAAGTGGCCACAGCCAGATACAGAATATCTCATGAGGATATGGCGGTGTAATATAACTAATCTAATCTAACCCAAAAACATTCCGACTCCCGACGCCAACTTTGCAACCTGATTAAAATAACTTTTCCATACACAGAATTTATTCAATCAATCTTTATCTACTAAATGGGTACTGTGTATGAATACAAAAATTCCGGAAATGGAATTTTTGTGCCCAAATTTATGTAGTCCTATGTAAGCTTTTTAGACTATACCACTGCTTATTTTTACACGTCACTATATTTGACTATCTAGAGATTCTTGAGTCCCCTACCCTAGACCAACAGATAAATCTTTTAGGATAGATTTAGGTCTCTTCTAGTTTGGCTACGTAATTTTCTAAGAGAGCTCTATATTTCTAAGAGAGAGTCTTGTCTATAGAGCTCTCTTAGAAATTACATATATATCATTGAGTGAAGATGGGAGTTTTGGGGAATAATTGAGGGCTACTATTCACTCGTATCCTCTGATACACTATATCAGATCACATTACGCTATATTTTTTTATTTACCATCATTAGACTTAACTGTTATTCTGGTGAACCGCTGAATGAATAAAAACCAGATATTTATTTTGGCTTTGTTATATAAACGTCGTCACAAATCTGCCTATGGCATAACAAGACAGGTCTACAATAATAGAAATCTTTAAAATTGCAACTAAAATAAATGATTTTTGTATAATTTATTGATATATGCATTATTTAGGCTTATATATCTGTTTTAAATATTATTTTATGATTAAGTTCAGATAATTTTCATTTTGAAATATAAAGTTAATAGATGTGACGCGAATAAACTATATAACTTATTCGCTTAGTTTATTGACTCGAAGATGTAGCAGAGGCAAAATAATTGACGTGTCGCCATGAATTTTTAGGATATGAATTCGGAGTATTTTTAATTCTCAAGATTTATAAGAATTTTTCTCGAAAATCGGGAATCTCGAAATAATAGTAATTAAAAATTCTCGAGAATCGGGAATGAAATTTTCTTATAAATATCCAGCACAATCACTAGTTTAACAAAATAATTTGTTATAAGCTATACGCAAAGGAATTGCAAAAAAACTTATTTTAATAATTATTGTATAAAATCTGTTGATTTATTGAAAATTTTTTGTATTTAACCGTACATAGATAGAGGGTATATTTCTTTATTGGATGGGTTTTCTAACTGGTTAGAGTGATGACGGAGAAAGTTGTTTGTTTCTTCTAGGGAATGAAACTAACGTTGTTTCGGTTTTCCACGATTGGGAGGAGAAGTAGTTTCTTCCCTATCACGAAAGAAAACAAACAACAAATGAGTTGTTTGTTTCTTCTCGAGAGCAGTGTTATTCTCGAGAAGAAACAAACAACTTCCTCCACAATCAGTCTAACTAGTGAGAAATACAAACTAGTGAGAAACCCTGATAACAATTATTCCTATCCGGAGTAATTGTTATCAGGGTGCCTGCATAATCAATGCTTTACTGTAATATGATTAAATTTTACTGACATTTTAGAAACATTTTGTTCATATAACCATATAATAAGAATATGTTGTTCTTAAAATACTTTGAAATAATTCACATAAATAATTAATTCTTAATGAAAAGAGTGTGTTTTTTTTTTAAATTGCCCAAAGGGAATGCAGATTAATTCATAATATCTAATCAATTTAATAAATTAAACAATATTTATCAGGCTGCATGGCCGTTTTAATCATTATTCTTAATGGCATGGCATTATAAATAATGACCTATTAGTCACTTGGCCCATAACGTATACATAACAAGCTATAAGTAAATTATTTTAATTATTTATAAAAAGCATGCAATTCATTGCAAAATTAAATTTTTTTACAGATTTTCTTGTGATAATACTTAATGAACATCACTCACCTCCATATCCAGTTATGCAAGCTACACATATCCAAGCTAATGCTACAGTCCAAACGAAGGGAGCGGCACATTGATATATGATGAGAATATTTTCATTAATTGGAAAACTACTACTGTATTTGTGTATGCCAAAAACTGTTAATCCCATCAGTATAATTGATGCAGTCCAAGAGAGAATAAGAGTAATCTAAAAAAATCTTCAATTCAATCTCACATGAAATTTATAAATATTGCTCAGTTTAAATATAAAGCTAAAATTATCTAAATTAAAAATAAAGTCAGATTTTCCTTTATAATTTGAAAATAGTTTTAAAAATATCTTATATGAAAATTTAAAATTTAAAATACATAGTCTTATGTGTTTTAATATGATAAATTTTTATATTAAAAACATTTTTAATATATCAGATTTCTGTTGAGCAGCATTGATGTAAAAATTTTGTTGAACAACAGCAACCACTTTAGATATTATTTGAAAATGCCTAGTATAGAGAACAAATAAAACTTTCATACGATATTGCAAATTAAGTAATTAAACAGAACATATGTAAAAATACCATGATGATTTGCTTATTAATTGTTTCAGATATAAAATTGATTTAAATTTCTAATTTGTTTTGATGTAGTATTCAAAACAATATTGAATATCAATCATTTCAGGATGCATTCAAGAATTTTCTCCGAAAATGTTTATTAAAAACTTTTGGTTTTGACTTATGTTAAATACAAATAAAATTTTACAACATTAAGTTTTCGAAACTTCAAATAATATTAAAGATGGAAAGAGTCAGGGGGTGGAAAGTAGTCAGTTTGATTATATATTATCTAGGAGGATAATTTCTAAAATATATCAAATATCCACCGCTGAGATAGATTGCGCCATTTCATCTTAAATTTCATCTTAAACGTGCCATTTCATCTTAAATTCTTAATAAATTTGGAAAACTCTTCAAAAACTTTAAAATCTGAGATAGATTGCGCCAACAAAAGTTTATTTTGACGCTGACCAAATAGTTTTTATCATATATACTAACTAATAAATAATAAGTATAGTACAGTATTTCCTGATGTTAAATACATTATAATTATATAGGAACGTGCCATTTCATCTTAAATTCTTAATAAATTTGGAAAACTCTTCAAAAACTTTAAAAATTTCGATAGCAGAATGATCTTGCACAAATATAATACAAAAAATATAAAGTCATTTAGCTTTTCTTAAAGATCACCGAATTTATCGCCAAAAAGCAAGCTTGATAATATCAAAAAATTTTATTCAAGTTTCTGAGATAAACACTTAACTGTACAATTATGCCATACATATTCACATATAATGCCATAATTTGTATAATTATATAATATAGTACTTTCGATAGTGAATTTCGATAATTCTGGGTTCAGCGTATTTTACTGTTATCAATGATTTTTGCTTTTAATTCAATTAATAACGCACTTTGTGTTTTTGCCGAGAATTCTTTCTCGAAAATTCTGGGAAAATGTTCTTATTTTAAAATTTTAGATTTCCAGAAAAATTGGAAATATTTTTCGAGAATTTTCAGCGGTTTTTATTTTTTATCTGCTTAATGGTAATGTTTCAACTGTCGACTAATCAGCAATGATAATTCATGACTCTGTAAATTGTTGTATTTCAGGTGTTTTTCATCATAATACAAAATATAGTCGGACCCCGTTAACACGCGAGTCTGCTTAACACGAGATTTTACCTTAGCTTCCTTGATAAGAAATCTTGATATGCAATCGCTTTTGATATTACTCCTTGACATCTTCGTCATTAATTCTCGTGATCAGTGAGATTAGCTGCACGTTCAACCATTTTGTATAGGTCAAATTTTAAGATTTATAGATTTTTTCTTTTTATAAGTGATTTTTGTAATAATTAAAAAAATGTCGAAAGTGTGTAAACGTAAACAAAGGGATTATATGATCGAGGAAAAACTCAATGTTAGTGAACGAATTCGAAAAGGGGCAAGACAAACTGAAATCACACAGAAAATTCATATCAATATTGGAACTTATATTAACGCTCAACTTATATTGTAACTCGTGGTTCACTTAACTCGCAATTTAATAACCATGGACCCCGACTATCGCGTGTTAATGGGTCCGACTGTACTTGTATTTGAAAAATTCCTTCAATTTATGTATTTTAGTCATTAGAAATGTCTCAGCAAATAGATTCAAAATATTTTTCATCCCGTATATGAGAAGATATTTTATATGAAGCCAAAAAAAAAACTTGCTAAGTCATTATCTACATTTTCTATAAAAAATTACTAAAATTTCATCTCGATAAATCATTACGACGACATTGGCGAAATTAAGATTTAGAAAATTTTATTTGAGTATTTTTTGTGACAAATTAGACATTTACAGCATCTTCAACAAGCATGTCACGTTATTTATGCATAAGTAATCACTTTAATGATTGATCTTGTTTATCAGTGTGACTACTATTTATTACAAATCTGAAAAGAAATATTTTCTACAAATAATGATAAAATAATATAAAAAATAAAAATATAAAACTTAAAACAACAAATAAATGAAGAAAAATGTACAAATTCATTCATTTTATTGAAAATTTAAATAATTTCATTCTAACAAATAAATGAAGAAAAATGTACAAATTCATTCATTTTATTGAAAATTTAAATATTTCATTCATCCAATCGCTATATATTATGAAAGCGATTTTAAAACTTCATTTTAATAATAACTTTATAATATTTTATATTATAGAATATATCATGATCATTATTTTTTT
>AYEL01069616.1:0-12250 GCA_000484575.1 Olivierus martensii
ATATATATCATGATCATTATTTTTTTATTCAAGATATTATATCTTTAATAAACAAATTAAAATATTTGTGAATTCCGAAAATTCTCTAACTAAAAAATGTCGAGAATTCAAAAACTATAATTGTACTTTATAATATATTTTCTATAAATTTTATCACTTTATATGGCCTTATCTAGCTATAATTATCTTGTGATTGTAATAATAAAACAATAATCATACATTAATTGGTATATATATTATATTAAGAATAAATTTGGATTTATGGAAGTTACTTGATAAATCAGCGCAAAATTGACGAACTGTTAATTTTATAAGTAAAATTCTTCCTAACTATGCTAATATGTTTAATAAACTAACTTACTTGGCCAAACTTCGCTTTCTTATTCTTCGATATAAAATATCCAATCAATAATCCAAACAAATATGTTCCCAGATGAGAATAGTATGGTTTGTAATAGTGCATAGCTTGATATCTTTCAAATATTCTGAAATATGTTAGAATTATAAGATGAATTTTTTAAATAATAAAATTAAAAAATAAAGAAAAGCTAAAATTATATAATATACATACGTAGCAACCAAATTTCTTCCAAATATCCCATGATATTTTCTAACTAATATATCAGAGACATGGGTTGCGATTCCTAATAAAATCAATATGGAAATGATGATATTTCCAATTCTTGGCCATCTAAAATTTACAAAATAACATTATTGCAATCATTACATTCATTACATAAATCTATAAATCATCATTACTTTCAATACATAAATCTATAAATATGTACCAAAAATGGTATATATTAATATACTTCTGCAAGGGAAGCGATTCAGTTCCTCTATTTATGATAATTTAACAATAGTGAATGAATATAATTAATTCTCCTATAAATCTGTAAAATTTCATATCTGATGCAAATCATTTTAAATTTCCAAGATTCAAAATAGAATAATGGTAGGATCACGAAGTGTATTTGCAGGAAAATTTCTTGAAATTATACTTATGGCCTCACCGTTTAAATCTGTAGGAAAGCTTTTTTCTATAAATATTAAAGAAAATACGAGGTACATTTGTGGAATGAAAATTTTATTAATATTCATGATAATATATGTCCACGAATGTTTATTTTTTCTTGAAATACCAACAATAGGAGGTAAGAATATAAGACAATTTTTCTTATCAGACGATGATATTTTAGATATAATGTTTTTTTCGTGAATTATCAGATTTTTTACAATATTTTTAAGAATTAACTTTTACATTTATTTTTTTAATGGAATTAATTCTATTGTTTGTTATTTTCCTTGAATTTACCAATTAATCTTATGAAGTTTTTGAATGTTATTGGTATTATAAAATAGATTTCTTTGCTATCTATAAGTGTCTATTACACATTGTTTTATTTTTAAAGAACATTATATTTCATAGAACTTTGCTATGTGATGCATACATCACGAAATAAATAGAAAGCACATAGTTAATATATTGATTTCAGTATTTGAACTAATTATGAAGATACCAAGTATATTCCTCAATAAACTGTTTCAATTTTATAGGTAATATATCTTCCATTTTTCATGATATGGGTACATATTCATATGCCATTTTTAATCAGTTGACCATAATGCTAGAAACATTTTTCTTTCTCAGGTAAGTTGATAAATAGTCTCGATTTTTATTAAAGTAGTATATTCAAATATAAACAATATTGAAATATATTTTTATGATTTCATAGAAACATGTATATTCAAAAATTATTTCTCTTTCTTTCTTCGGGAATATTTTTCTTTGCAATTTAAATCCACCTTCCATTTGTGAATATTAAGCTGCAAGATAGTCAAATATCCACACGGATCTCACACTGCTGGTCGGACCAGCCATCATGTGGAGGATGGGGATAGAACCTCTTCTGAAAAATTGCAGATTTAGGACCCGAGAATTAACAGAGATATTTACATTGAAAGCAGAGACGCTTATATCGCGACCATCCGTCCGATTCGGGAAAATATATTTTATTATTATTAAATTAGATTTGATGGGAAAATATATTTTATTCGGGAAAATATATTTTATTTTATTATTAAATTTAGATTTGATTAGTATAATTATGCTATCAAATCTTGAAAGTAATATTTTTTAGCGTAGTTAAACATATCCCATAACACGCCAAACATGATCAATTATAGATTATCATAATTCTATTCATCACTCATGATGGAATGAGCTAGAAGGCTGAAGGCTGGTGTTCAACGGGCTAGACACGGATCTTCTGAAAATCTAGAGATGTGGGACTCATATAAGTGAATCCAGATTTTCCAAGGAATAAGTCATTGTTTTATTGCGCCTTACGTAAAGTTAGATTATTTGAAGTATATCACTGCCTAATCTGTTTCAAAGATATTAGAACGTCTCATAAATGATTTTTTTTTCTAAGAAAAATGCTCAGAATTCAAACCTCTGGTCTCTTTTATAGCAAACCTGGTGAGTTCAATGCAAAAGATGAGATTTTGCGATCTTTTTAATCTGATGATTAAAGAGTGAGATAGATAGATTGGGCACGGCTTCCGAAAAATTAGGAATTGGGCATAGAATATGATTCGATCTGATCAGAGAAATTTTAAATAAAAACTGAACTTATACTTGATAAAATAGGATCAGCTATGATGTCTAAAGAAAATTGAAAATATATATCTAAAATGGTAATGACTACAAAATCATGAGTTGATGAAATTAAAGAAATTACTTGTGTTAATAATAGCTCTTATCTATATATAATGATTTCTCTGGAAGTCGAAAGAATGTATTCCTCAATACGATGACAACTGTTCATGATGAAAACTGTTATTTAATTAAAATACAATTTGAATAATTAATTCTCATTTCAATTATAACGTATTACAAAATTGTAAACTGTAATATGATAAACCATCTGTCATATTATTCTAATAAAAATAAGCAGCAATTACAGAAAAAAAATTTAAATCCATACGGCTATAGCTATATATATAAGAATTAAGAGCAATATATAAGAATTAATTGAATTTAACAAGTAAAAAGTAATATTATTAAGCACTATAGTATTGTATAAGGAGATTTCAAGTAATCTTTACTTTACTTCCGTATACAACAGATCTCATAATGCAACGGTACCATAATTTATACTATGATGTTAAATTTACGTTTTATATTATAGAAATAAATATTATATATGGAATTTATGTCAATAATATTTATGTAAAGCGTTTAATGCTATGTTCAAAAGTTTGATAAATATTTATCATTAATATTTTTAATAAACAGTAATTAATACCAGAAATATTTTTCTTAATATAGCGGATTCATTCTATCGTATCTTCGAAGGGAAAACAAGAATTATTCTATCATTCACTACATTATGTTTCTGATAAAGAGAACCATCAGGTTAGAAAAATCTGATTGATTAATATCATAACATTTAAATATTCCTTAACTGTGATAACAGAAATATATGATAAATTAGATAATTGAAATAATTTTGAGATTTATGAATTATTTTTAAGGAATTCGTTAAATAATGTGTGGAATTTAGAATTATTTAAAAACAATTTGTTTGGAAGTTAAGGAATAACTCTTGTGTATTTAGAAATGTATGATAATGGTGGATAATTCGGATACTTAATATAAATTTTAAAAAAACCGACAAACTATTGGCTTCTTATATATACAGATATTTCATCACATCATCTTAACTTCTACAAGCGTAGAAAGTCAAGACGTTGTGAGATTTTTTTATAAATACAGAAAGTTCTTTTGAATGATCCGAATTATTCCATATTTCCATTCTTCCACCGATTCGAATTTCTCCACTTTACCATATTCATAAGTTTTATTTATTGTTATATTTCAGATTAACTATTCCAATGTTCTGCGTATTGGCGATTGCAATTATTCTACCTGTCCTTCGAGATGGCCCTCATTGGCATTATATTATTCAACAAGGAAAGTTTTTTGAAAGAAACTGGTGGAAATTCGTTCTTCATGCTCACAATTTATACGACAAAGAAATTCATGTAAATATATAAACTTATAGTAGTATATTTTTAACCTATTCTTTATTTATAAACAATAACTATTCTATCATGAAAAATAAAGAAGCATCTTTGAAATGAATAAAGTCAGGGAAATATGCCAACACTTTTTAAAATAGCGTGTTTTGATCTCTTTGAAATTATACAAAATTCATTTGTTAGAATAATTTATGATTATTAAAGTAATGCTAAAATAAGAAAAGATTTTAAAAAGTTTGAATAGTTCCAAAAGATTAATGTTTATAAAATATTTAAACGCCATATTTCCCAAAGATTCAGAGAACAGCTAAAGGATAACATACTGCAACATGCAAGGCACTTTCAAACAGAAAAATGAATAGCATTAGAAATTATACTGGTATTAGGAATACTCCGTCCCATTCTCCTCCTAAGGTTGTCCAATTCCTAATTTACTCCTTTGCCTCGTTAGGCCCTTAATTGCCTTGATTTCGTCACCTTTAGTTATGAAGAACACAGGTTACATGGGTGCTAAAAAATTAATTAAAATACTTTACAAATTATTTACAAAACGTTTTTCCAAAAAACATTCTTTATCAATTTTTCTTGGCATTGAATTTTAGTACTTTCCTTTGATTGACATCTCGATAATCTATATCTATATTATATTATAAATCTGAAATGCCTGAGAGCACGTGTACGCTTATAACTCGAGAACGACTGAATGGATTTTTATGAAATAACTTTTGTTTCTTAGGGGATTTAGGCCATGAAGATTTACAGATAAGTATTGATTATTAGAAATTGATTTTATATATTTTGAAATTATTGATATTCATTTTTGACAATAAATATCAATAGATGGCGCTAAGTGTCAAAGTAAGGGGCAACAGATAACTTACCTGCATTACTATTATTGGATTTTTACAGAATTACTTAGCTAAAACAATTATTACTGATTATGATACAGGATACTGTTCAGTATCAATTTATGTTCAATCAGTAACTTTATATCATACCTTTTCATTGGATATTTTATTTTAAAGGAAATTTTATGTTGAATTTGCAGGTAAGTTAAGCCTGTTCTATATCCATAATTACGATAGTGATATATTACATATCTAAAATGAAATTTGTTTATATTTTATCACACAAAGAAATTACAACTATTCATCAAACTACTATATGTTTATCCAATATTATGTAATAATAATAAGTAATATTTAAAATCACACAAAAACCTGTAATATATACAAATCTTTTATTTGTTGCAATTTTAAATGAAATTAAGCCATGTTGCATTATTTCAAACGTATTTTGAGTCTCTTCCCCTTCGAAATTTTTCGTCGCATTATGCATGATTATTATAACATAGTTTTCAAAGCTGATCGGAGAAACAATTTGGATTGGCCAGACTTATTTGTAAATACTAACTGTTTTTTCCATGACCAATTGTATGTGCTTTTCAAGCGTCGAAGAAACAAAACAGTTTGAAACATTAGAAGATTGAACAAATCAACAGAATTTTAATAGAGAAAGAAAGATAAAGAAAAAGTGAACATTCGAAAAGACACGTTTCAAATAAAAAACATATCTATACAGGAAAGATTTTCAGAATATATTGAAGAAAATCCCGAAGGTCATCTAAAAAGTTATAATTTAAGAGAAAGAGAAACTTCAGTACAACACCATGAACTGCCCAAGCAACGCCGACCATGGGTCTGCTAGTGTTCATCAGTGAATAATGGACTATCCATACAAATTTCAACTTTGTCAAAATTCTGTCCCATAATTTATTGTTTGTAATTGCAAAAGCTAAAACTATAGAATTTTCCGCTACATCATATCCATTTGCAAAAATATCGCCTGTGCCTAATTTAATACGTGTAAAGAATGCAACATGTGTAGTATAATCACTAGTCATGATTTTATCGATAATATGTTTATATATTTGAACAATCTGTAATCTTATATCATTTCATAAATCATTTTTGATAGTCAAATTTGTAATAAGCATGACGGCTGTTCAATTTTAAGATATCTGGAAATCCAGAGAAAATAGACATAAAACTGGAATTGAGATATTCCAGTTCATCAAACTGAGAGAAAGATTCTACTTTGACTGCCTCATGTTTTCATGGCACGCGCACGCATATTAAATGATGATAATTTATGATCATATATTATCATATAAGTCTTAATATGCATTATATGGTAACATGATAAATTAGATGTTAATATCATTCACATGTGCATTATCATCTACTTTATCGAACATGAAATATATAACAGGCATTAATGGAACTTATTACTCATAGACACGTCACGGTAGAATCAGACACAAAAAACTCAAGGCAGTCAAAGAAGAATCCTACCGAATTGTGCATCATTTCGATACATAGCTCGATATTTAGCTGATTTGTACTGAAATAAGTATGTACTGTACCATTCACTAAATTCAATATTTTATCATTCATTAGGAAATGGTGTTAATTGCGATAACTTTTTCCGTAATGACAGCAAATTCATTTTCTAAAACATACCATTACAATGTCGATATTTTTCAGTGATTTCATCTGCATCAAACTTCCACCAATTCTGGATTATTAAATAGATTTGTTATCTGTTCGGTATTCGAAACATTGAAATCTATTATTTTTCGTTAGAAAGAATGCATCTTTTAAAACGAAATCAGGCACTTTAAATAGCGAAACTTGCCAAAGCTACAGCTTTGGCAAGTTTCGCTATTTAAAGTGCCTGATTTCGTTTTAAAAGATGCATTCTTTCTAACGAAAAATAATAGATTTCAATGTTTTGAATGCCGAAGATGCCTGTGCTTTAATAGAAAGTTGTTTGGTTTATATTTTCTCTGATGTTCAGTAGCAGATTTCGCCATTTCGAACATTATTGCAACTACAATAAAACGGTGGTTGGTGGCTTATATTAAGAAAAATATGTCGGTAGGTGGCGATATGAAAATAAAACGATATATTTAAAATTTCATTATTAAAAATTAAAACTATAATTATTGTCCCCAGCCTCATGTGGAAACCTTTCTGGAACTATACATCGTAGATACTCGTTGCTTCTCGTCAATGTTAATAATTGTCGTATTCGGAAGAAAAACCGCTAGATATAACCTCTATATTAGCAGTAATAGAGGATGAAATTAAAAATATAAAAAATTACTGTAAATATTTAATTACTTAAAAGTCAAAAAAGTTTAAACTACAGAAAACACATTTTCTTCACACATTTCAGATTTATTATAACTCACTCTTGCAAGAGACGTTAACATAATCGGATTACAATCATATTTATTCTTAATTTAGTGATTATTGAGGTAATTTGTATAATATAACGTGTAAGTAAATAACCTACAGTCAGATAAATATTATATAGCTTGTTTTATTTTATTTCATTGTACAACGAATAAGATAATTAAAGTAAGAATATTCTTTAGCTGTTTGAGAGATGTTAGATTTTGGCTTTTCATAAGAATTATTAATCCACATTAAATTTGAAGTCAAAATTTTGATGATATATATATATAATTTATAAATATGTGTTACCTTTCTATAGCGAATTTTCTATTGATTTATCTCAGAGATTTCTTTATTAGCAGGTAAAGAAGAATATCTCTAATTTTGATTAAAACTATAAGAATTACATTTTGTTGGTTTCAAAATACGCAATGAAAACAGCGGAAATTCAGCCATTTTCTGTACCCATTTTTGATGCACTAAGTCGTAAAATACCCTATCTCCACTGTCTTATGAGTCAATGCAAACATATTTTAGTTCATAGAAATGTCGATAGATGGTATCATAAAACATACTTCAGTCACTATTATCATGACAGTGTTAAGGATTTATACTTGCAGAGTAGACATATATTTTATTTGACCTTCCAAATACTACAACATTAGGAAATAATAATATACTACAACATTAATTTTGACACTTACAAGTTAGTTATACAGATAGTTTGATCCACTATTGATCATTGTCAATAAGTTATCTCGGAAAGTTTCTATCTGCAAATTTCATTCAAATCGTACAGTATTTCCGATAGCTATGGCAAGAAAAATATGGATGAATGGGAATCATATTTATTACAACAATAATATTGGTTCAATATTAATCATTTTCAGTAAGATTGATAATCCATTAGTTTCAGTTACATAAATGAATATTATCTAAATATCATAAAATATAAAATTTTATTTGATAATTTATGACTGTAATCGTGTTTAAGGACACGAATGACGTAAATATTTTCATAATTATAAAACAGCCGATAGACAACGGAGAATTAATCGGACAAACCTAATTCATATGCCGATTTATTCCATTTTGGAATTGTTAGATTAGTCTGGTTAAGTTGCCATATCCTCACGGGATATTCTGTATCATCATCACAGGCTGGCCAACACCCATGATGGGGTCAACCGGATGGTTGAAGAATGTGGTTCAACGGGTCGGGCCAGGCCCGGACCCCTCCTGAAAAACTGGAGGTGTGGGACACGGATTTGTACCCGGTTGTCCAGGATGCTAAGCCAAAGCTTTATCACGCGGCCATCCGGCCGACCCATTTTGGAATGGAAGAGCCAAAAATAATTATCGAAAAAATTTATTGAAAAATGGAATAAAATGTCTTTGGCGTATTATCCCTTTTTTCCTACTATGCCAAATATAAAGTAACTATACGCACGGTAGTCTGTATGACATATTAGATAATTTATTATACCTAATATTAAATGATATTTCTCTAACTTAAAATGCCACATGAACAATAGGGGACACAATCTGTTGTAGAATCTATTTTCAACCAGCTCGCACTGTATAGTGTTCAATATAATAGGAAGTGACTCATCTCTTCATAAAAGTGATTTAGAAATTTGTCAAGATAATGTTTCAATGCAAGATATACAAAAAATATATGTCTATATGTATCAAAATTCCACGATTAAGTGGATTTAAACCGTCAACTTAATGGATTTACACCATGATTTAAATCAATTGAGCTGTAGAATTAGCCACTGTATTATTCATTCAATATACAGTATATTCATTCAGCAAAAAGATTATGCTTAATTCATATTAGATTTAATCTGATAATCTGATATTAACAGACAATATTTGTCAGTTTTCCTTTATGTGGTTTAATGACGCTTTTCACCTGGTCGGAACTGAGCAAAGTGCATTCCATTATCTATCATGGGCCCCCGATGTCACTGATATCTATTTTCCACCTTCTGCAGTATTAACATCAGGTGGAGGATAGGATTCAAATTTTCCTTTATGTGGTTTAATGACGCTTTTCACCTGGTCGGAACTGAGAAAAGTGCATTCCATTATCTATCATGGGCCCCCGATATCACTGATATCTATTTTCCACCTTCTGCAGTATTAACATCAGGTGGAGGATAGGATTCAACGAATCAGATCTGTACTCCTCCTGAAAAATTTGGAGCAATGAGATCCAAGAATTGAATCCATGGGATTCGGGAATTAATAGTCCAGGATGGAAGCATAGCATGCCCGCCCGCATCAATCCTCCAACGTATCTGTAACTTCTTCTTCTTGGGTTAATATGGAAGTTTTAGCTGATGCTTTTCTCCTCCGATTGCGACGTATTTGAAACGTTGTTCTATTTACTTTTTATGAATTTAGAATGTTTGTTTTTTTATTATGAGGAGAATTTTCGAATTTGCAGATAATAAGCACTATTTAATAGTTTTAATGAAAGTAATTACGGATTATTCATATTTCAATACAAGTTTAAATTTTCTATTCAAATTACTTAAATTATGAAATTTTTACTTTTATTACAAGACCATTTTCTAGAAAAGATGATTTTTCTAATAATTATAAAAATATTATATTTATGCTACTGAAGATATTTAAAGTGTATATGAATTATACTTCAGACCTTTCATTTTAAATTTCATTAATTTCTTAAAACATTACATTTGATTCATTGATGTCCATTAAATAGAGTGCATCAATTTATGATTATAAAGGTAGAGTGATATAATAGCAATTATCCCTATTATATCACTCTACCTTATTCTTAGAATTACCTACAGTATGAATGGTTTTATTAATAAAAGAAATAATTGGTTCTAAAGAGAAATGAATATTAATAAGAAAAGAGTAATTTTATTAAGAACTAATTAATTTTTCATAATTTTGATTATATAAATTGCAAAATAATATAAAGTATATATTTTATGACTTTGCTTTTATTTTGCAGTTAAATATACTTATTAATACATGGTTTATTAGTGCATTGATGCAGTTAACTATACTTACTGTTCCTCTACTAATTATAAGAGACAGGTATGTTTATTTTAATTATTATCTGAATAAATATAAATTTCACTAAAACAAAATAATTCTATTTAAAGCAAATCATTTCATTACATCTAATTAATGTTCACATAAATGTTTAAAATATTATTAAATATTTATTAATTTATTTTCTGTTATTGAATACAAAAGTTTATTTATGAAGAACCAAGAAAGATTCACCCAAGAACACATGAAAATGTAATGCTTACAAGATAATTACAAAATACATACAAATAATATAGTTGGTTAAAAGATGAGTTATTAATAAAAGGCAAATTTAAAATAAAATTAATAATTTTATTTTAATTTGCAAGTTAAAAGTTGTAGCTCCTCGGATCGCGAAACTTACCTGTGGTTATTCATACTAAACATTAGTAAACACATTTATTCGTTATTTTTTAAATGTTATATAATAATGTCTCTGCAGTACAATATATTAATTTTAAACGTAATATTAGGTATAGCACCATCCATGAATATTTTTACTAGATTAACATCGCAAATGAAAAAGTTGCGATGTTAATCTAGTAAAAATATTCATCTGGTATTTTGTTTTACATTTTAAAATTTTATATTTCTTCTCCAATGATGTATTTGCCTAGTATTTTCAAGATCCCAGCAAATATATAAATATATGAATAAGTTTATACAATTTTAAATTTAATATATCAATTAACTAGTTTGATGCAACTGCATAAATTTTAATAGCATGGACAATATGAGAATAATATTGACATGAAACCATAATCTTAGAGTAGAAATATCACAGATATTCCGTGAAAATTTCCAAGTGGAACTATAAGAGTGATTTATCTTTACTATAATATGTTTATATGAAATTTCATTTGAAATTTTACATAGATAATATTATAGGAATACAGTTAATTTCACAAAGAATAAATCAGTGAAATTCACTAATTGTGTGCTGTTTGTGTGTATTTTATAATTATTTTGTAAAGAAATAAACTAATGAAATTCACTTGTATATTTATAGTGAAGATTATTTTTTTCTCTTTTCCAATAAACTTCAATAATTAGAAATCTCCAGTAATGGAGATTTGTAAATAGTTGTTAGTTGCGGGGAAATTCTATTATCCTCCACAGATCACCTCTGATAGAATCAACTGTAGAGTGGAGGATGGTGTTCAACAAGGCGGGTCCGAATCTATCCTGAAAATACTAATTTATGAATCCTCCAGGGTAAAAACAATTTTTCATCGCCTTCGACTTTGTTAAAATTTAAATGCTGCTACTTGTTTAACTATTTAAGAAAATAAAACACTAGCATCAATCAAATTAGCTGTATCTAACTTGTAAGAAAATGTATTAGTTTATCGTACTGAATCATTATATAGTTCCTTATATATATATAAGGAACTGAATATATATATAAGGAACTGATATATAAGGAAATGATTCAGTACGATAAACTAATACAGCGTTTCCAAACTTTTTCTATGTCGGAACACTTCACAAATCCTGAAATTTTTACGGAATACTGGTTATTTTATAGTATAGATAGATATTAATAAATAAATAAATTAGGCAAAACAAACATTTTTTTTATCAAATTGTAATTATGTAAAATAAATTAATGACTCCAATTTTAACTTGGCACAGTATTTTACTTAAATCATATGACACTTATATTAATTTTCATAATTTTTTGCGGAGCACTTAGTCTTCCGCAGAACACCGGTGTTGCGCCGAACATAGTTTGGGAAACGCTGAATTAATAAATTCTTAATTTTATATTTATTTAAAAAATTATTTATAAGTATAATATTTGAATTTTCCGAATGAATGAATAAAATTTATCTTCTAAAATAATTAAACTCTAAAATTAATTTTATTAAATTAATTTATCA
>AYEL01069617.1:0-18598 GCA_000484575.1 Olivierus martensii
AATATTTTATTAATAATATAAAATATTTAAAAAAGAAAAATTATTCCGAGTTTCAGTACAGTGTAGCGTCAAATTTCTCTTTATATTGATATAAACTAGTGGAAACATTTGTATTTATACTGATGGCGGAAATGAAATCACTTCTCACAAAACTTTCTTCTTTCTTAATTTTACTCTAGTTTTCATGAGAGATATTAAACGAAAAAACTATAAGAAAATATCGTATGAGTTGCTCAACCCTTACTAGGACTAATGACCTGGTTTGGATTCTACTTCAAATATCTAATTTATCTAATCTACTGTAATAAATATCTTCAAATAACAGAAATACTCCTGTTATTTGAAGATATTTATTTCATGAAATAGTTGTTCTTTTTATCTTTGAATACCTCCGAAACATAAATTGTAACAAAAAATCTGTCAGTACAAAAACATTATAAAAATGAAAAATTAGATTCTACTAAATAAAACTATTACTTCCCATTTGAAAAAAAACTGACAAACATTATCCAAATGCTTAAGAATATTTTTAATCTCATTTGTCAGATTTCAATTCGAAATGAGAAAATATTGCAACAGGAAATGCATTTTTCACATCTTTTTATCTCCCATAGTTTGAGTAAAATACTTATCGCATAGAAACGTTGGCATTTTGTGTGAAGAGATTTTGATATCTATGGTTTCAGTATAAGAATAATTTTTGAGTTACAAACTATCAGTTTATAAATATTTTCATGACTAAAGGAACAAATATTTATTATGTTAAATAAAAAGAATGAAAATTAATTATTACAGTATCTAATATATAATTATAGATCAATTCAGGGTTTCTGGAATTTACCTACTAAGAGTCCCATAGAGTAAATATAGTTTTCATGTTTTTAGTGATGAATTTACTATTTCACCAAATGTTTTTATTTATTTATTCCAAATTTTTATTATATAGTGTATTCACAACGTATCCACCTTCAGATGGAAAATCATGGAAGAAATTTATACATCCAAATCCTTCTCCTAGTCCTCATTTTCCTATTAATTATTGTGCTCATGGATCTGGAAAGCTTTTTAAAGAATACTTAGAACAAGAAAAAAATTTCTTACAAAATAGACTGCAATATATCTCTTCATTAATTTTTAAAGCATATCATAACCCTTGTGTTATCTACCCTGTTCATCCTTGGCATCCGATTCCTAATCATCCCGATTATCCACCCGATTTTCCTTATGTTGATTATAATCAATTTGCAAATAATAACAATATTGTAGAAGATAAGAGTTCGGGAAAAAATCTTCACATTATATTAAACTTGACCGACTTTGTCGAAAACGATATAAAATTTGAAATTATAGAGAGTAGAATTGTGGTAAGTTGATACATTTCTTATTCAAAATATATAAATATTATATCTAGAGTTCTTTAATAAATATTCTTTCTTTATACGAATAAGGTCGAGGCTCAACAGCAGGCAGAACCACATAAATATGTGAAATGGACTTACCTTCTTCCTATTGGCACGAATCCTTCGACTATCACTCATCTTTTCGATAACGGCTTTATAACAATCGAAGGAACTCTTTCACAAGATGTCTACTCCTTTTCTTCACAACAAACTCTAAAAACTAGTATAAAACATAAAACGTCAACTTCATTTACTCATGTACATAATTATCCACATGCATTTTCAAATGGAAAATCGTGGCACCATGCTAAAAAATAATAAATACTTGTATTAATGAAAATTTTATAAAATATTATATCCTTCATATATATGTTATTTTGTTTCAGTAATTATGTATAATACTATGAATAATATAGATCCTAAAAAATTATCTTTTTATATAATAAAAAAGATAATTTTGTAATAATATCCTATTATTCTGGGATTACAAAATTATATTTTATTTTTTTCATGTTGGCGTTAACGTATAAAATAGTTTTCTTTTCATTGGTATCCAAAGAGTAGAATAAGAACGAGAATCATATAAGGCCATATGAAGAAATTATTTGTGATAAAATATTTTAATTATAGTCCATTATTTATAAGTCGATTGTCAATAACTAAAAATTCTTGATATCTTTTTTGAACCCTGCACAGTTTTTTGTTGATATATTCGCAGGAACTTTGTTGTTGTTATTATTATTTTAATGTTATGCTCATTTAGATTCTTTGAATAAAGTTCAGGATAATTATTATGCTTGAAATTTTTGTAGTTTGTTTATTGTGTATGTCTAGGTGCGCGTGACATAACTGATGGAACCTGTATAATCTTTACTTCTTATTTATATACGAGAATAACCAAATTTGGTGATAATTTCAGTATCACCAAATTTTTGTTGGTGATACTGAAATTTTTGAATTTTGAGTTTTCGTAGTACGCATTTGTGAAAAGATTGAGAACCGCTGGTCTAGATCATCATAAAATATTTTCACTTTGTTTTTAATTTTATAATGTAATACAATGTAGAACATAGATATAAAATTAATCTACTTTTTTATTTTAATTTAAATTTTTTAATAATTGTATACAAAAGCATTCTGTATCATTATGCATTAGAAATGATATCTACATTTCAGTACATATTATTGCTTTTATAAGTTGAAATAAATTATATTTTCGCTTTAATTAATGGTTATGCAGTTTCATTTAAAGCTTATTTAACAGAAGCCAGTAAAATATATTATACAGAATTTTAATAATTTCTGCTGCAGATAATGAGATAAGGATTACTCCGGATGTTGCAGTGTGATTCATTATTAGCCTCAACCACACAATCCTTTCTCAATAAAATTAGTTTAATAAAATATTTATTTGGGCGAATATCATGCTCTAGTTCGCCTCTAAAAATACATTTTAATTTTTATTCTAAGTTGAATTCTCGAAAATAAACTATCAACTCAAATCCCTCTAGTTGCAATGATTTTTCTCTAGATGCTGAAGATGAAATCCCGAAATTGCAAAAAAAAAAAAACTATTGTAAATATTGCAACACAATGACAATTGTCCATAAAGAATAAAAATCTTTTTCGTTTTTTTGTAATTGTTTTTTTCGTTTTAACCTTTTAATATACTAAAATTAGAAATGAGTCTGGGCTATTTTGGAAAAACTGCATTTTGACTATATTTTTTTAAGCAAAAATAACTTCTATATAAATACATTTAATGCTGCAGCTAGATCAGAACTTATTGTCAGAAAATTGCTTTATTTTAATGTTTTCATTAGCCACATAATTTCATCTTGCTTCAAGTAGGAAATTTTTCCCAAACATGTCATTTGTATATTTTGGGAAAAGAAAAAGAAATTGGATTATAAAAGCAATATAACAGTTCAAACAGTTATGTTTTCACAAATTAAAACAATTTAGTAATTATAATTAATGATAACCTATATAATATACAATTTAGTAAAATATAATTAATTTTAATAAATTATGTTAAATTTTAATTAATTTAAAGATTTGTCATGTCCATATTTAAAATCAAAAAACGATCGAATAATCATTTACTAATTTGAATTTTCGATGACTACAGCGCAACAAACTCACTTCAATGGTAATAACGATTTATCGATCATTAACTGCCATTTGATCATTAATATGAACCATAATTAGCTAAAGTGTGAAACAATTATTTTTTCACATTCTAACAGTTCGTTTCCGTAATTCTGCAGATCACCTTGGTATTCTGCAAATTAACTGCTTCCGAGTTTATTTTGAGCCCATTATGGGATGCTAAATAGGGAGTATTAGCAACCCATGGTGGGCTCATGATTATCTCTTATGAGATTGGAGACAAAACTTAAGTTAAATTTTAATCTGTATGCTACCGTTAAAGCTCAGAAGCCATTAATTTGCAAAATACCTAAATAATTGTAGAAATAATTCTGCAGATTATCTAGCAGCTATTAGCAACCCATAAGCCAGAAGGTTGAAGAATAGGTTCGTAGGTTGACAGGTTGAGATCCTCTTAATTCTCGAAGTTTTATGGATTGCTTTACCATGCGGCAATCATATAATATTTACATTTTCGTAAATGCAACATGGAACAAGTTAATACATGTGAATCTGTTTGATTTGTTGCTAAACATAAGCTTTAATAACATTTCTAAAGTTTCGAATCCGTTTCAATCTCTTAAGACCATATTCTATCAATCAGAACAAAATTCGATCTATATCGAAATATTTAGAAGATCTGCAAAAAAATAAGTGCTAATTATATATCCCTGGCTATCTAGATTACACAAAACAATTAAAGTTATTTTAAATTCTCTTTTATGAAATAAATCCTGCGAATATAATGATAAACATTATACATTGATTAGCTAAATAAATTTGATACGTTTTTTAGAACATAGGTTGTAACATTAAATCTTAAAATGAAACTTTTAAAAATTTAAAAATATTGTCGATCTGTATAGACAAGCAGCGTAAGAGCAAATTTTGAATTTAATATTCCATTCAAGGTTACCATATATTGACTCTCCATTAAGCCGCAATATCTCATGAGGGATATTCTGTATCTGGCGGCGGCTACTTATAGAGTTCATCACAGGTTGGTCAATACCCATGATGGGGTCAACCGGATGGATGAAGGACAACGGGCCGAGTCCGGACCCCTCCTGAAAAACAGGAAGCATGGGACCTAGATTTGAACCCGGATCCTCCAGGATGGTAAGCCACAGATTAAGCACAAATTTACCACGCGGCGATCCGGCCAACTTCATTTTAACTAAATTTTATTTATTTTAATTATAAACTAAAACAGGTTTTTCTCTTAAAATGTAATTTGGATTAAACTGAAATATTTTTTCATTATTAAATTATTTATGTTTAGTTAATTTTATAGCCATAGCAACAGCCAGTTCAGGACTTGAAATAACTGAAGACCTTAAGACTGTTTTTGAATCTTTAATGTTCTCAAATACTTTGTGAGTAACTTTGTGAATCAGTTATCTATCGTTGTGTGTGCCAGACGCACGACGGTAGATAACTGATTCGCATCACGCTAGTGTTGACAAATAATAGTGTACACAGTGTTGGCATACTTTCGAAAAATCCCTAAAATATATCAAAAATTGAAAATTCCTTTTCTGCTACTGTCCCAATTAAGCGTTTAAATCATATATCAGTTTATTAGTTTGGTTTCCGTTCTTTGACATTTGGCCCAATTAACCGATGTCCCAATTAAGCGGAATCGACTGTATATATATTTATTTATCTTAAAATAAAATGTCGGAATAAATGAGAAATACTTAGTGAAAATTTATTTCAAGGAGAGAAAATTTCATCTTGAAATAGAAACTTTATTTTTTATTGCCAAATAGTCTTTAATAAACTAGACTAATTTAAATATAATAAATCCAAAATTAATTGTCATTGTAGATTACAGTAATTACAAAAATTATTTACATAATATTGAATTATTTGTTAATAGAAGCATCAAGTGTGGGCTAATTTTAATTACTACACTCTGTCAAATAAGTAGAAGGACACAAGAAAAATTTTCACAAAATGTAAAAGAAAGGATTTTTTATTCGGTCGCCTAAGGTGTCCCAATTCCCAATTCACTTCTCTGCTTCGCTATGCGCTTGATTCAGTTTCGGCACACAGTGGGTGATCGGTTAACGAACTTAATCCGTTCCAAGATAATGTTCGTTATCCGAATTGTTCGTTAACCGATCATCGATTTTCCATAGGTTTTTATAGGAGTTTGATTTCGTTCGGAGACCCAAAAAAGCATAATTAAAAAATTATATAATTTTTTACTACGTTTATTTATATGTAATAACAATAATATAAACATACATAGTCTTGCATTTTCATCTATATGTTTATTTTCTGATAAAGAATCTGTCCAATATCGATTGCTTTTCTCCTTCACCCTGTATATACAGTACTATATTGAAAATAGTGATAACGTTTTTGGAAAACAAATGGACTTCACCTATAGCAACGAAAGGCTGGCGTGTTTCAAATAACAAAGGAATCTCGAAAGCGTTGTGGCATGGTGATACATTTTTTTTTTTTTTTGTTAACAGATGACGCCACTTTCCATTCAGGGAGAATACTATCACGTTGTCTCCGAGTTTATTTTAATCGGGAAAAACTACTGTTGTTCCATCCTTACCCATAAATCCACCAACGCGCAAGGCCTAATTCTGTAATTCCGTTAGATTAGTTAAGCTGAAATATCCTCATGGAATATTTTTTTTGTCAACAGATGATGCCACTTTCCACTCAGTAAGAGTACTAAGTGGCGGGGCGAAACAAGCCCTTCCACAGGCTGCCCACCCCTGCGGAGGGGTCAGCCGGATTGTGGAGGACGGGGATCGACGGGCCGGGCCCGGACCCCATGATAAATATTTTCAAGGGGTGGGACCCGAGACTCGAACCCGGGTCCTCCAGAGTGGAAAGCCGAAGCGTTTCCACGCGGCCAATCCGGCCGACCATGGTGATACATTAACAAGACTTCGCATCAGTTGACTAGTCGTTATGGAAACGATCTGATTCTTATGATCTTGAATTTTTTACAATCTGGGTATGACGGGCTTAAAGAGATACATGTTATCATCTCTCCACTCTCTGGTTACAAATGAATCCAGAGAGATATTTAATATACCGGGTGTTTTTCTTGAAACCGAATACTCTGATTTTTGGCATGGAGCCAATTCTGAAACGTTCACTCGTCGCGACAGCGCCTGAGCAAGGTGTTCTATTAACATAAAGTAGCAAATCCGTTCAGCCTCTTTGTATTTTCGCTCGCTGTCTGGACGGAGGCGATTCTCGGCAAGTAAAGGTTACACAGTGCACAAGGCACGGATGAGGCTGTTTTTCCCCTAGGCCTGATAAACCTGAGCGAGTCCGCCGTATTCGTATTGGGAACCCAGGATCCTCCAGAATGTTAAGCTACAGCTTTACCACACAGCCATCAGGCTGACCTGTCATTCGTCGGCCGGATGGCCGCGTGGTAGAGCTGTGGCTTATCACCCTGGAGGATCCGGGTTCAAATCTGGGTCCTACACCTTCAGTTTTTCAGGAGGGGTCCGGGCCAGACCTGTTGAACCCCATGCTTCAACCTTCCGGTTGACCCCATCATGGGTGTTGGCCAGCCTATGATGGGCTCTACAAGTGGCCACCGCCAGATAAAGTATATCCCTTGTTTGATATGGCGGCTTCACTATACTAACTTAACCAACTGACCTGTCATTCCATCAATTCGCGAGTCCCACAGTTTGTTCTGTGAGGTGTTCGTTATCCGAACATATTCGAAAAAGTGTTCGTTATCCGATTTGTTCGTTATCTGAACTGTTCGTTAACCGATCACCCACTGTATTTAGTTATGGCGAGTATACGCAAATAGAGTGATAAGAAAAATATTAATGTTTTCATGAAAATAAATTTATTTAAAATAATTTAAATTAATAGTTATGAAAAACATAGAAATGGGCAATGAAAGAAATAAATAAAATATTTTATGAAATTATTAACCAAACTTTTACCAAATAACAATCTTGATCATTTTTTCTTGACAATGAATTTTAATACCTTTCTTTGTTCAACATCTTGATAATGCTATACATAATTGTCCATGATTCTTGATCATTTTTTCTTGACACTGAATTTTAATACCTTTCTTTGTTCAACATCTTGATAATGCTATACATAATTGTCCATGACTGAAGAATGTAAATTCGATTGTAATGTCGATGTAAATTCCAACTTTATCAAAACTCTACCCTTTAATTTATTGATAGTTTTAGCTTTTGTAATTACAATTAGAATTTTCGTCGATGTCATATAAATGGTAATCCATTTGCAGACGTATCGGCTGTGTGTAATTTAATATGTGGAAAGAATATAACATTTCTAGCATAATCACTGAGTTATAATTTTACCAGCAATTCAAAGTTTATATAATTTAACAATCTGTAATCTTGTAACATTTCATAATTCATGTTTCATATCCAAATTTGTAATGAGCCTGGTCATGCTCCAATTTTAAGTTGATATTTATGCACTGGAAATCCAGAGAAATCCAGAGAAATGAAGAGAGTTGAGAAATTCCAGTTTTAACCAGCCATTATATTACCTAGCGATGTAACCTCCTTCTTGTGATTTTTGTGTGTAAATGCTTTCATTGTTCGGAGGTCCACCATCTTGATCACCTGGTCCTTTCTGCCTGTTAGCCGTAATTCTCATCACCCTATTCATTCAATACATCTTAATTCAGCACAAAGAATATGCTTAATTCGTATTAGATTTAATTTGATAAATTGTGATAATAGCAGGTTATATTGGTAAGTTTTTCCCTATATAGTTTGCCCCTTTACTAAGCGAGCAGGTACTAAGGAGCAATGCATTTGTTACTTACCACAAGCCACCCACTTCACTAGTGATATCTATCCTTTACCTTGTACACGGTCAAAGTCAGTGGAGGGTAGGGTTCAATGATTCGGATCCAAACTCTTCCTGAAAAATTTGGAGGCGTGGGATCCAGGAATTGAACCCGGATCATCCAGAATGAAAGCATACTACGCCTGCATTAATACGCCGACATACACAATCCGGCTGACCCCTCCGCAGGGGTGGGCAGCCTGTGGAAGGGCTTGTTTCGCCCCGTCACTTAGTATTCTCCCTGAATGGAAAGTGGCGTCATCTGTTAACAAAAAAAAAATACGCCGACATATTGCAACGTTGTTCTTTTTTCATTTACATAAATTTAGAATGTTCTTTTCATGATAAGTTTCTAAGATACAGGTAATAAAAATAATATAAAAGTTTTAGGTTAGATTAGATAAGTTAACACGCCATATCTCACGAAGGATATACTGTATCTGATGGCAGCCAGTTATAGAGCCCATCACAGGCTGGCCAACGCCCATGATGGGGTCAATCGGGGTGAGCCCATCACATGCTGGCCCATGATTGGATGAAGTATGGGGTTCAATAGGCCGAGGCCGGGCCCAGACCCCCTCCTGAAAAACTAGAAATGTGGGATCCAGATCTGAACTCGGATCCTTCACAGTGGTAAGCTACCGCTTTATCACGCGGCCATCCGGTCGACTTGAAAGTTTTAATGAAAGTAATTCATGAGATAATACAAATTTTAATTTTTTATTCAAATTTCTTAAATTTCGAAATTTTTGTTTTCATTACAGGAATGTTTTCAAGCAAAAATGATAATTCATTAATTTCTCAAAATATTGATATTCATGCTATTCAAGATAGCTAAAGTGTTGTATGAATTATCTTTCATTTTGAATGCCATTATATTCTTAAAGCAGTCCATTCGACTACGTAGAGGTTCATTAAACTGGATACATCAATTTATGATCATTCAAATGCCTAACTATGATTCGTATTAAATCCATTCTACATTATTCTTATGAAAACATTCACTATAAATAGTTTTATTAATATAAGGAGTAATTTGTTCTAAAGAGAAATGAAAATTAATAAGGAAAAGAGTAATTTTATTAAGAAATAAATATTTTTTTCTTAATGGTGACTTTAAAAATTACAAAATAATATAAAGTATATATTTAATAAAACTATTTTGTATATATTTTATGATTTTTCTTTTACTATTACAGTCAAATATTCTTGTTATTACCTGGTTTATGAGTGTATTAATGCAGTTAACTATTCTTACTGTTCCTCTATTAATTATAAGAGACAGGTATGTTTATTTTAATTATTTTCTGAATAAATATAGATTTCATTAAAACAAAATAATTCTATTTAAAGCAAAACATTTAATTAGATCTAGTTAATGTTAATATAGATGTTTAAAATATTAAATACTTATTTATTAATTTCGTACTATTCAGTAAAAAAGTTTTTATTTATGAAAAGAAAAGAAAGGCACACTCCTAATAGCACGAGAATATCGTGTTTATAAAATAATTACAAAATACATAAAATTTACAGTTAACTAAAAGATGAGCTATTAATAAAAGTTAAATTAAAAATAAGTATTACAGAAGTTGCGAGTTAAATACATCAATTTATGATCTTATAAATTACAAAAATAGCTTCTTGGATGATAAAATTTCGTTGGGTTTTGTTCGGTTTATACTTTGGTATACGTATTTATTCAATATTTCTTACTTGACTTTGAAATACAGTATTATTTAATAGGATTATTAGATATAACAATATCGATGAATTTTTCTACTAGATTAACATCAAATTTTTATCATGTAATATATTGTTTTACATTTTTAAATATTATTTTTCTCTCCAATGAAGTATTTCCCAAAATTTTGAAGATCCCCAAAAATATTTGAATAAGTTTATACAATATTAACAATACAAACAATACAATATTAATATTAAATTTAGTACATCAATTGAGTAGTTTGATATAACTGCATAAACTGTCATAGCATAAGCAAAATGAAAAGAAATACTGGCGTGAAACTATAATCTTAGAAATGATTTATCACAGTTATTCCTTAAAAATTTCCAGATGAAACTGTATAAGTGATTTATCTTTCTTATAATATGGGTATGTGAAATTTCATTAGAAATTTTATATAGATAATATTATAGGAAATTATAGATAAGTTATAGGTATACAGTAAATTTCACAAGGATAAAATCACTAAAATTCACTGGTTTATTTCTAGTGAAGTTATTGTTGGATATGATAGGGAAGTTGACTGAAACTCAATAATATTAAAGTTTATTAGAACTATCTACAAATCTCCATTACTGGAGATTTGTAGATAGCTGGAAATTCTATTATCCACGACAAGCTGCCAACACCCTTGGTGGAGTTAACTGTCACGTCGAGGATGGGGTTCAACAAGTCAGGATCAGGCTCTTTCTGAAAAAATCAATTTCCAAATCCTCTCGGATGGAAGCTCATTTCCATCGCGGCTGACTTTGTTAAAATTTAAATGCTGATACTTAGTTGACTATTTAAGAAAATAAAACACTAGCATCAATCAAATTAGCTGTATCTAACTTGTAAGAAATATTCTAAAATCTTTGTGTGTGTTTGGCTTATATTTTTACGAATTGTATTTTTTGATTAGGTAGGGGTCTGGTTGCATCACCATTTGCAAAATTTACCTAGATAGAAATTTTATTTGAAATGATTTTTCTGAGACAGCTTTCTAATAGTAATGAATTAACTTACATAATATATAGAAGCTTTCTTTTAGAAAAAATTTCTATTTCCAAATATGTAGAAATTCTTAAGGATGCCTAAATATCATAAGGAATCATCTATCTTTAAATTTCATAGAAATCGGTTTAAGAATGCAAATTAAAGAAGAAGCAGTTTTTTCGAAATATTGTATTCGAGTTTTATAACAATGTATCATCAAAAGGCACAGTAATGACTTCTCTTATTATTTTTTTTCGCTATAACCTTCATAATAAGATAAATATTACTAAGAGAGATTTATATTCCCAAACAAGTAATCGATAGGATATAGAATATCAAGCTTGGAGCTTCATACCAATCGAAGGAAAATTAGAATAATTGAAAAAAGCAGAAATCGGCAAACAGGTATTCATTTGAAATAGGTAAAAAATTTTATTTAAATAATGCCAAAATGAAAATGCCTTATCCTTTTTAGTTCGAATATATTAATTGACCGCATTGCTCTATCGATTTTGGCCAAATTTGGAAAAAAAAATTTTTTACAGAGGGTATAATGTAATCATCTATGTTTTCGTCACATAAATGCTATAATTATTTTTAGTTCCAATTTATTATAATTTAACTTATTATTAAAATGATAACAAAAATATGAAATCGAATTTCAATCAATAAAAACAATTTCAAATATTATGTAGTCTATAAAAATGGTTAATTAAAAATTTAAAGTGACGTCATAAACTTTATTCTAATAACACTATATTGCTGCTTATTAAACTTGTTTACTGATAAAATTTTATTTTAATCTGTAGAATAGGATATTATAATGATTTTTTTTTTAATTTTAAAAACTACAGGTTAAATGTCATTCACTCATGACATAATTTTGTTTTCATGGTTTTATCTTCTTATCAGTTTAAAAATTTAAAACACGCTTGCAGCTTTAATTTGATAACTTAAAAAAATAATGTTGTTGCTGAATTTAAATTACTTTAAGCAAATTTTGCAAATTATACATGAAAAATGATGACAATTACATATTTTTATTTATTTAAAAAATTCTATAAATTGAAAAATCTTGCACAGAATATGGGAAGAATTGTTGACAATGATGTCGTCGCTCGTTTTTCTTGTTTCTTGTTGCTTTTTACTGTCTCTAGTTAGGTAAGTTTTAACATTTTTCGAAATACTGTTTCAGAAATTATTTATTTTAAACATATTCAATAGAACGGATGATTTTTGGTGGGCTGATAAGGTTGATAAAGATAAAGAAACTAGACATAAACACGGGAAATATGTCATTAAGGATGATACTGGTAAAATTCTTAAAAAAATAAGTGTTAAAGGATATTTATTGAACGAAGTCAAAATAGAAAAGAGCAATGTGAAGGTTAGTCATGCTGTGTTTTATAAGTTAATAATGATATTGTAACGCTATATTTTCCTATTTCATTTTTACTTTTATTTTTTAGATTTTAGTACTGGCTGTTGACATGCTGCCAAAAGGTAGTATAAATAAAATTTTTAGCGTAATTTTAAAATAATGTAATTAAAAATAACTTATCAAATACTTTATTCAACAGACAATAAAACTGAACATGCAATGAGTGCCTCGAATGCCCCCAGTAGCGAATGCATAATTCGTAGAGAAGAAGCTCAATATAATCCTCATCCCTATATAATCCCGGAATGCGATGAAAACGGAGATTACAGTGATCGTCAATGTCTTTATGATAATCCGGAAATGTGCCAATGTTGGAACAAGGAAAAAATGTCTATAAGTGGCGATTTTAAAAAGATAGTCCACTGCAAATGTTACCAGGAAAGAGCAAGTGCAGTATCTAGTAAGCATAACTTTCAGTAAGATATAATGTTAAAAATTCAAAATATTGTAGCTTTAAATTTCTTTGCAGAACAAATGATTGGCGTTTTTGTACCCCAATGTGAAGACAACGGGATATACAAGAGCAAACAATGTTGGGGAAGCACAGGGATGTGCTGGTGTGTTAATTCATCTGGAGAAAAGATTTCCGAGCCAACTCGTTATGGCGTTAACTGTCCACAAGTATATGTACATGATTTTTAAAAATGAATTGTCTTAATTAAATAACATAAATTATTTTGTCGTTTAGTTTTTGAAATAAAATATTTTGTCAAAAAAATTGATAAATGACTTTATTTTAAATACTGTTCTAATACAAAATGAAACAAAATATTTATTTATAGATAAATTATCTATAACTTATATTTTGGATTGTACGTTTATTTATTTGTGACGGTAATCTCTTAAACAGTACTGTATAAGTTACAGCCTACATACTTTGCATCATATCCTACTGATTCATCATAAATAACTAAGTTATTCAATGATTTTTTTAAATAAATATTGTTAAGAATAATCGAATAATGGACAAAATTTAATAACTTAGTTGAGAGAATTAAAATTCTTTAGCCTGGATTGGCCGGATGGCCGCGTGGTAAAGTTGTAGCTTACCCATCTTCGAGGATCCGGTTCAAATCTAGATCCCACATCTTCCGTTTTTCAGGAATGGTCCGAACACGGCCCGTTGAACCTCATCCTTGAACCATGCTCATATTGTATCCTGACACAGGCCAAAAGGCCGCTGTCGGCCGGATGGCCGCGTGGTAAAGCTTTGGCTTACCACTCTGGAGGATCCGGGTTCAAATCCGGGCCCCACACCTCCAGTTTTTCAGGAGGGGTCCGGGCCCGGCCCGTTGAACCCCATCCTTCAACCATTCGGTTGACCCTATCACGGGTGTTGGCCAGCCTGTGATGAGCTCTATAAGTGGCCGCCGCCAGTTATAGAGGACGGCCGGTCATGGGTGTTGTCCATCTATGAGATTATAAAAATATGTCATGAGGATATGGCGTCTTAACTAACCGAACGGAATGACAGGCTTAGGCCTTGTGCGTGGCCGCTCCCTCTGCTCCATCAACTAGGGTACTACAGGTTCTAACGTCTGCGAGAATAATCTCGGCTTAATCATTGCCGGCCACTGGGGTGCGGACTCGCCTGCCACCTCTTGATCTACGAAGCGAACGAAATACGAATACGGCGGACTCGCTCAGGTTTATCAGGCCTAGGGGAAAAACAGCCTCATCCCTGCCTTGTGCACTGTGTAACCTTTACTTGCCGAGAATCGCCTGTCGGCCGGATGGCCGCGTGGTAAAGCTTTGGCTTACCACCCTGGAGGATCCGGGTTTAGTTATCCGTATTCTGTTTTGTTTTTCCTTTATTAAAAGAAAGCTTCTTTAATACAAGTTAGTTAACATTCTGCATACAGTAAAATCATATTTGAAACTAATTCACATCTTATTAGCAATATGCGATCAGTACTAAAACTCAGAGACAAGTTTAAATTTGAATAAAATCGTTTGATAATGCATGTCTCGTATAACGCGTAACGTATCCACGGATGTATGGGAATCAATATTACGTCGATGAGACATGGTGTAACGCTGATCACTCACGCTAATTGCCAGATCAAAACTAAAATTTCGGTAAAAGATACCTTTTTGTAAGGTATTTCGAGTGAATTAGAAAGGTTAAATGGAAGCGGTGAGCATATTATTATTTTCCATGCCATAAACGAAAATGGTTTCGTATAAGTTTCCAGCGTATACTGTATTTAAATCGAAAAAGAAGAGTTATCACTAAAAATTGAACAAAGAATATTTTGAATCGTGATTTCGTAATTTACTATCGAAACTTAATCCAAACAGCTTAATAGTTTCAGATAATGTCCCATATCACTCTGGTCGGCCGGATGGCCGCGTGGGAAAGCTTCGGCTTACCACCCTGGAGGATCCGGGTTCAAATCCGGGTCCCACACCTCCAGTTTTTCAGGAGGGGTCCGGGCCCGGCCCGTTGAACCCCATCCTTCAACCATCCGGTTGACCCTATCACGGGTGTTGGCCAGCCTGTGATGGGCTCTACAAGTGGCCGCCGCCAGATACAGTATATCCCATGAGGATATGGCGGCGTAATCTAATTAACCTAACCAAAAGGCCGCTCCCTCTGCTCCATCAACTAGGGTACTACAGGTTCTAACGTCTGCGAGAATAATCTCGGCTTAATCATTGCCGGCCACTGGGGTGCGGACTCGCCTGCCACCTCTTGATCTACGAAGCGAACGAAATACGAATACGGCGGACTCGCTCAGGTTTATCAGGCCTAGGGGAAAAACAGCCTCATCCGTGCCTTGTGCACTGTGTAACCTTTACTTGCCGAGAATCGCCTCCGTCCAGACAGCGAGCGAAAATACAAAGAGGCTGAACGGATTTGCTACTTTATGTTAATAGAACACCTTGCTCAGGCGCTGTCGCGACGAGTGAACGTTGACAACAGGCCGAAAGGACGGAAGAGTCCGAACCTTTCCTTACTGCGAGCAAACAACGAGGTTGAATGGATTTGATACTGGTTCTCCCATTACAATTGAGATCACAATTGTCAGGCAAAACCGCCGCGTAAACGCAGTAGCCCGACGGAAGACGGGACAAGGCCGGATCTTCCAAGTGAACAGAAGCTAAACTGATATTCGCTACGGCGAAGTGGCATACCCGCAATGGAATACCAAAGCGGGAACCTTCCCCTCTGGAAAAGGGCAAGAATCTTCCTGGTTCGATCTCCGATGCAGTCCAGTGTCAGCAGCCTGACTAGTAGGCCACCGTAGAGACGATATCGACCGATGCCGTGCAATGACCGGACTCTGTCGCTTTGCCGTGGCCGAATATCGCTCGGATCAACTCCCCGAGGTTTTGTGATCACCTAGGCCTAACCTAACCCATATCACTCTGTTAAAAAGGAGAAATTGCCAACAAAGTCTTGGACTAAATTCAACATTGAAGCATGGCTTATCGAAAAAGCATTGATTGGAATACAGAAATTATTGAGGCAGTATTACTGGAAATCGTAAATGCTCATGGCCATGCATTCGAATATTATCGAATTGAAAATTGGCATCAGAAGCTGATCACGTCTTCCCTATCACTGTGAATTGAACTTATTTGGATTCAAGTGAAGTGTTATTATCTTAGTTATTATAAGATAATATAAAAAAATATTTTAAATTGAATTCTGTATAATAGTTGCAACATGGCATAACATGTAACCAGATGCACTGTTATAATTATCCCTGCCAGTCGGCCGGATTGGCAGCTTAGAAACGTTTTAGGGTTTCCACTCTGTAGGACTTAGGTTCGAGTCTCGAGTCCTAGCCCTTGAAAATGCTTATCATGGGATCCTGGCTGACATCTCAGAGAGGGGTAGCCTGTGGAAGGGCTTGTTTTGCCCTGTTATTTAGTAACTTCTTAGAGAATAGAAAATCGCGTAATCTGTTGACAAAAAATTATCCTTGCTCCATATCGTTAAATAATTTCTTATCAAAACTACATCCTGTAAGTCGAATTTTAATCATTTTATTTTATTCCAAATAAAAGTAATGATTAGATGCAAACGAAATAATCAAATTTTATCTTATTGATAAGGTTCTGATTATTCTGTTATTAAAATCTTATCAATAAGTAACTATTTTTTATAAATACGAACAAAGCCATTATATAATTCATAACCAAGATGGCTGATATCTACGGCATTCCGTATTATATTTTGATTCCTTTAGGGCTTTTAATAGCTTTCTATCAGTAAGTAGAACATATTTATTTTTCAGTTATATAAATTCGTTATGTAAAAATGTGCAAATTATTAAAAAAAAATAAAAAATTCGTTACTTTAGCGAATTGTAAACAATTGTTAAAATTATAAAATTGATTAAATAAATTTATTTTATTGCTATAGTGGTTAAAATTATATATGTATTAGATATAATTTTTTAATGAAAATATTTTAATTGTATAAATTATTTTTTATTGGCAATGTTATTGTAATTAATTTTATCAATAATATTATTGTAATTATAATTTTATATTATTTTAATTGTCGGGATTGTAGATGTACGACAATACAAAAGTCTAGAAGTAACTTGAATATTGTAAAGGTATACTCACATATTTCCTATTAACGTATCCCTCATTTTAGCATCTGGTTGAATGATACCGTTAACGTCGTCTAGAAATAAATTTGATAAAATCAAATAACATTTAACTATCGGGAAAGGATAAATTATTAGATTTATTAATTTTTTCCCCATAAATAAATTATCAGATTTGCTTATGGGAATTCCTCCGTTTTGGAACGGGATAGGTCAAGTTTTTATTTGACAACATACTCATAAAGAATACCTTTTCAGATAAGTTCAGAATCGTATCGAACGAATCAAATTTTTGAGGTTAGCCGGTCATGAGAGAATAATAGCAATAAAAAGTTTATTTGACAAATTTTCCATTATCAAATCAGTTTTAAGAAGAGATTCGATGTCGTTCATTTGTAGAACGAGGACAGATTCGAACTTCTCCAACATTTCATTAATTGGCAAATGAGAAACAATAATTTGAGAAGAGATTGAGAAAAAGCAAAGTAGTGCTTTCGGCTTGTTGTTCCAGAGAGTCTACAGTTTCTTTAAAAAATTTATAATTAAAAAAATATATATTTTTCTGGATCAATAATTTGCCAGGGATTTTCTAAACTGATTGGTGATACAGTATTTGTTATTAAGCAGTTTTTCTTATCAGGTTTTATAAATTGTATACAAAAGTGCTTCATGGCGAATATTTTAGTTTTATCAGAGCAATTGTTTAGTTTTTATCAGAGCAACTTTCAAAATTTTGTATTGTATTCAATCATTTTTATCATGAATTGACTAGAAATAAACAAAGTAAAATTAATGTTGATAATTGTTTAACTGTTAGAATTCTAAAAAATCATGCCGGATTTTATCATCAATCCGGTATTATTTCACATATGCTTATACTTATTTGTCTTCATTTCGATTTTTATTTCGTAAGCCATATCCTGTATTTAAAGCAATTTCTTATTAAATAAGCTGTATCCTGTACGTCAAAACCGCAATCAGTTTATTTATTCCAAATAAAATTAACGATTAGATGCGAATGAAATAATCAAAACCTTATTAATAGATAACAGACATTATAAAATTCACATTCAAGATGGCTGACATATACGGCATTCCATATTATGTCTTAATTCCTTTAGGATTTTTCATAGCTCTATATCTGTAAGTAAAATATATTTATTTATTTATTAGCAGTCTGAATCGATATGTGGTAATGTATAATATTTTTTATAAACATCCACTAATTTTCTACTGAAATCGTTATATTTTATAACAAATCATTTTAATATAAATTATAAATATTTTTCTAAATAGCTGATACAGATTTTCATTAATTTAAATATTGTATCTGTATCTATTTTTAGTTTAGAAGAATTTTTAAGTATTACCGGTATATATAAAATGTAGGTTAAGTTTATTATGATTACAAATTATTTTTTGGAAAGAAAAATTTTATTAATGACTGATAATTTAAACTATTTCAATCATTAAA
>AYEL01069619.1:0-51897 GCA_000484575.1 Olivierus martensii
TAACTCTTTTTAATAGAAAATTTCTTTCAGATATTTTTTAATAGAAAACTTAATAAAATTAGAAACTGATTTTGACATTAAAAAAATAAATCAATCATAATAGAACCAAAATCTCTCTATTGTTATATTCAGTTGGAGTCATTTGATTTAAAATATTGTCTCATATAGTTAATATGTCACATATATTATATATAATTTTAAATATATTTTTCATATAACTATTTTTCATTGCTTGCTTGGGTTGACATTACAATGACTGGATAAGAATATTCAACAATATATGAATCTATTGAAATTCACTTGTAGCACATAGGGGAATGATATCAGTGCCAACAGATGCAGTATATGATCAAGTTCATGAGCAATTTTGTAAAGTCTGGTAAGGGAATAGTGGTGATACTCATGTTGATTACTTCCAAAATAGTTAATTTACAAGAAAAAGCACAGGCAGTGATCTGGTTTGTTGAATCCAAATCTGTAGTAACTGATCAAAGACAATTTTGGTGAGTTTACAAGAAAGATGCACCTGCTTCTGACACCATAAGGAGCTAATACAGGACCTTTCTGGTAATTGGTAGTGCTCTGAAGTGACATGGCAGTGGCCATCCTCAAAATCCAAAATCCATTTAAACAGGGTCTGTTAAACTGAGGAGCTCCTACATTCAGAAGGTTAAATTTTATATGCAGCATATTTACATGTAAAATTTCAGATATATACTTATTTATATATTATTAACTATAAAATTGCTATAAAACTGCTTGTTATATCATTAATACAAGTAGAAGTTTATTTATACATTATAAAACTGCTGCTAATATGAAAGTATTTTAAATAATTTATTCACACCATTGTTTAATTAATTATATATTTTATTTAATTAATATTAACCAAGTTTATAAATAAATATATAAACTTTTTTAATTAGATTATAGATGAACGTGATTATTTTGAAATCATGCCAAATTATGCCAAAAATTTGACTGTAGGTTTTGCTAGGATGAATGGAAGAACTGTAGGAATTGTTGGAAATAATCCTAAATATGCTGCAGGTAAAATATATATAACTATTCACTAAGGAATGCATTAAAATTGAAATTTAAAATATCAAAACAGTTTTAATTTTATTGATTTAGGATGTCTTGATATAAATGCTTCTGTTAAGGGAGCTCGATTTGTTCGGTTTTGTGATGCATTCAACATTCCAATTTTGACATTTGTTGATGTTCCAGGATTTTTGCCAGGTGATTATGTATTTCAAAATTAGCATTATTTCTTTTTTTAATTTTATTCTTATTTCTGTTAATAGATTACTGTAAATTATCTTTAATAAGTATTAATATGAGGTAGTTAGAAAAATAATTTTACCAAGACTGTGTTCATTTTGCTAATGAAAATCTGTTTATTTTCTTTGCATGAATAATTAAAACATAAAATGCTTATATAATTTCTATAATACAGTGATACCTCGGTTCACAAACACAATCCGTTCCTTGATCCTGTTTGTAATCCGAATCAATTTTTCCCATTGCAATTAATGTAAATCCAAATACTGTTTTTTGTCCTAGAAAAAATTTTTGACATGTTATGGCTTTATGTGTGGAAATTTGTCCTAGAAAAAATTTTAACATGTTATGGCTTTATGTGTGTAAATAATACCTAGAAAAAATTTTTAACATATTATGGCTTTATGTGTGGAAATAATACAGTCCTAGAAAAAAATTTTTAACATGTTATGGGTTTATGTGTGGAAATAATACAGAACTAGAAAAAAAATTTTTTACATGTTATGGCTTTGTGTGGAAATAATACAGAAAGGAAATAAATATATAACTGTATCAGAGTAAAGCATGTTTAACACCACCTTCACTAACACTTTTAACTTTTTTGGGAGTAATAAGGGATAAATTTAATTAAGTAAAGAAAAAAACTAAAATACCAACAACACTTGGTTGGGAACTTTACTGTACCCATGTCAGCTGGGCGAACTGGATTGTTGCTGGGGGCGAGGCTGTGCGCTCTACTGTACCCATGTGAGCTGGGCAAACTGGATTGCTGCTGAGGGCGAGGCTGTGCGCAGGGTTTTTTGAGCCACGAGTCACATGCACTCTGTGCGTGTGTGTTCGTGAACCGAAGCATTGTTCATAAAGCGAAGCAAAATTTGTTCACAAATGGTGTTTGTAGACCGATTTGTTCATGAACTGAGGTATCACTGTATTTATTTTCAAAATATTCTAGGTTAAAATGATTACCGGTATATTTCAAATATTTTTATTTGCTCTCTTGCCCATTATTTGACACCTTTCAATCACCAATTCACAGATAGCTGCATGAAGATAGATAAAAATAATTTGAGAACTATTTCATTGAGGCAGCTTTTGAGCTTCTCTTGTTTAAAAAAAGTCCAAAAGCTGCATGAAGATAAATAAAAAGTTTTATCTTGTGGATGTTTGAATGTAGATCAAAACATCTACAAGATCAAGCTTTATTTTTAAACATTAACTGAAACATTTTGAAAAGATTCTTCTATTATTATAATTTAAAATTAAGTTTTTAATTCATTGTCTTTATTTTATTATTTTTTACTATAACAATTTAATGGATACCAATAGTTTATTGTTATTTAAATAAGAAAAGTATTTTGGTAATTTTAATACAGATAGTGCTTAATTTATGATGGAATTTGAATCAAACTCCACCATCATAAGTCAGAAATGCCTGAAATTTATGGATTGCCCACTATCAATATTTAATTATTGCATCCCACTTTATCATTATAAACTTAACAAATACAAAAATACACAAAACAGATGCTTTTGTATATCAGTCTATTGATCAGTGACTTGAACCTTTTGTCAATTGCATTGACCAATCACAGAATTTATTGACATTGCTGTTATAATAAATTGAAGAAATTCTCAAAACAAGTTAAATAATAAAAAATATAAATTTATTAGACTCTAATTAACATTTTTGTAAGTGTTTTTAAGCTTTATTCAAATGATAAAGCAACAATCCTGGTTTAATCCAACTCAAATATCAAAAATCCAATTATTCACAAGAAATAAATACTACTTAATTTCTAATACCTCCACTCCCAAACAATCTTTACAAGAATTCGAATGTCACTCAACCAGTTTTACTTTAGAACCAACACCTTGTTGTGTTGTTGGTTGCTTCCGTTTTTATATCGAGTGGCTTACAATCCTGTGCTTTGATATTGTAACGTGAACAAATGAGCAAATTTATTAGCTTACAAAGTAATTAATTCATGTCATCCTCTTTACAATTTAATTATATACCGAACACATCATCAATAAGAAATCATTCTTACATTCTCATATTGGATCAGTGGTAGAAACTTTTAGAATAGATGACGTCACTAGCCGGGACAGCTCTTTCGGAGGACTGATTCAGATTCCATAACACATGATTTCTAACTACTATGACGGAGAATGTGGAAGTAAGTCAACTCTTAAACTAAAATATAATACGTTAGATAATATTGAAAATAACAATAAATAATAAAAGAGCATAATAAAATAAAACAGGACAGGTCAGAATTAACTTCCTCACAGTTTGAATTTGCATTCTGAGCAAATCAAAAAAAGGACTATGATTAGTTTTTTTTGCTTGAGAATATTTTTCAATAAAGAAAAATGTGTTTTCATAGAAAAAGTGCATAAAGATGTAAAAGTTAGAAACTAGTCAGAAAAACATATTCTGCACCCTCATTTTTTCAGAAATACTGTGCATCAGAAAAACAAATACAGTACATCAATTATGCTGTCTGTATTAGTTTTTCAACATCTACCTTTGATTACAGTATTTCTGAAAAGAATAGGGCATAAAATATGTTTTTTTGATCTCTAGTCCCCAACTTTTTCCATGAAAAAATATTTTCCTTTTTTGCTTGAGAACATTTTTCAATAAGTTATTTTATGTGTGAGATATAATGCATAATATAATATATTTCTTAGCTTATTTCTTCTAAATATTTGAACCATTTAAATTATACATAAATTTTTAATAAAAGTTTTAGAATTTGAAATTGTTATATTTGATACATGCTTATCTAAAGTTGCTGATACTTTTGGCACATTTCAAATATTCATCTGTGACAGGAATTTATTATTCAATTTTAAAACATTTATTCCTGAGATGTTTCTCATAAATAGACACACATAAATTTGATATTGTTACATGAACTTAAACAGGGTGAGTTTTTTATCTTGAGACAACAAAATATCTTGATTGGATCTCATTATTTCGGAAAAAGTTGTAGAGTTTCGAAGGGGCAATCAATTGGTGACCTTAAATGTGACCCTGGCCTTGATCTTCAATGTCATTTGAAGGTCAAGTTAGTTTTTTTAAATGGGAAGACATACTTTTGACACCAGCAATGGAAAGAGCGGCAAATTTCACAATCGAATATACCCTTGACCTTAAGGTTTAGGTCAAAGGTCAAGGTTATTTGCAGGTCAAAAGATTTTTGTAATGGGAAACCATAATTTTTATCACATTTTTATGACCTTATACTTTGACCTTTAAAAGCCTTCACTACTTTTAGCACTACCCAGGAGTAACAACATGGACGTAGTAGTTTTCAAGCACCCCAAAGGGGTGCTTGATTTCAATGAATCCCCTCTCCTCTCACTATCAGGGTGGTTGTTTTCAGTACATCGCTTTACTTCTCACCATCGCTTGAGGTATGGAGAGTTTCTCTGGTGAGAAGTAAAGCGATGTACTGAAAACAACCACCCTAATAAATGAGAGGAGAGGGGATTCATTGAAATCAAGCACCCCAAAGGGAGGAGAAAACTACTATGTCCATGTTGTTACTCCTGGGTAGTGCTAAAAGTAGTGAAGGCTTTTAAAGTTCAAAGTATAAGGTCATGAAAAAATGTGATAAAAATTATGGTTTCCCATTGGTAAAATCTTTTGACCTGCAAATAACCTTGACCTTTGACCTAAACCTTAAGGTCAAGGGTATATTCGATTGTGAAATTTGCCGCTCTTTCCATTGCTGGGGTCAAAAGTATGTCTTCCCATTTAAAAAAACCAACTTGACCTTCAAGTAACATTGAAGGTCAAGGCCGGTGTCACATTCAAGGTCACCAATTGATTGCCCCTTCGAAACCCTACAACTTGTATCTACAACTTTTTCCGAAATAATGAGATCCAATCAAGATATTTTGTTGTCTCAAGATAAAAAACTCACATCCTGTATATAAATTCTATGACAGATTATATTTTCTCTTATAAGTAAGACCTCAGAAATCAGGACTTAGTAAATTAGAATTTCCATATACTTTGAACAATGAAATTCCAAAACTTTTAATTTAATAACAAGTTTTTTTTTATCTATTCCATATTTTCCATTGTTAATTTTGCTAATTATATAAACATTTTATAAAATACCTATAATTTTATATTTTATGAATTTTTTATAATTTCATATTTGCAAAATGAATTATCTGTAGATCTTTAAATAAAATTTTTCTTAAATTCAGATTTCTCTATTGAAAGAGAGTGGTTTTTTCCTCTTAGAAAAAAGTCTGTTCTATATAGAAAACAATTTTTGTCAAGGATATTTATGCCATTTCCAGTTTACAAATAAACAGATTTTTCTTTAATGTTTTAAACTATTTATGAAATATATATTGAAAAACTTCTTACTTTAGATATTAAATAAAAGCAAACAATAAGCCAAATAAGTAAGATAAATTGTTTATTCAAAAACGTTTTTGGCTATCCATGTAGCCTGCAATAAACTAATCATAGTCCTTTTTTGATTTGCACAGAATGCAAATTTAAACTGTGAGGAAGTTAACTCTGACCTGTCCTGTTTTATTTTATTATGCTCTTTTATTATTTATTGTTATTTTCAATATTATCTAACGTATTATATTTTAGTTTAAGAGTTGACTTACTTCCACATTCTCCGTCATAGTAGTTAGCAATCATGTGTTATGGAATCGGAATCAGTCCTCCGGAAGAGTTGTCCCGGCTAGTGACGTCATCTATTCTAAATAAGTTTTTACCACTGATCCAATATGAGAATGTAAGAATGATCTCTTATTGATGTTGTGTTTGGTATATAATTAAATTGTAAAGAGGATGACATTACTCTGTAAGCTAATAAATTTTTGATATTGTTATGTGAACATACAATCCTGTGCTTTGCTCATTTGCATAAGCCACTCACATGTCAGTATAAAAACGGAAGCAACCAACAACACAACGAGGTGTGATAGGCTACGTGGATAGCTGAAAATGTTTTTGAATAAACGATTTATCTTACTTATTTGGCTTATTGTTTGCTTTTATTTACTAAAGTTTTTCTAAAATCTTATTTGCCTTAAAAATAATTATTTATAAATTATAGTACCAACAATAAGATAAATAAATACAATGAAAATTAAGCATTCAAATATTTAGTTTGAAAGTTCATGCATAACACTGCAGAATTGCAGCACCCCAGTTTTTCTCGATATATAAAAATGTCGAGAAAAATTGGGGAATGCACTTTAATAATTAATTTATTTATATTTGCTTGTAATATTTAATTTTATCAACAATTCTCTTTTTTTGTGCAAAAAATAATAATTATCTATCTTGTAGCACTTGGAGAGCAAAGGACACTAGTGGCACTGTGTTTATCACAGTGCCATATTGCTACTCATGCATGGATGCAAGCTATTAGCATAATGTGGTGATGTCCATTGCACAATTCCATCAGTAGTAGTGCAAAGTTGCAGATTAGAATTAATAGTATTGCATCCGTTCTAAACTAAGTCTAACGGTCTAGCGACTCTGCAAATTCCAGAGTTCGGTCTGAGCTCAGGTCTTTAACTAAACTCTAACTTAAATATAAAACACTCTAACAACACTTCACGTTAACCGGCAAAACAAAACCGGAAACGAGAACGTACAATTACGAGTAACAAACGAGTGTTAGAACTAGACGGACAAAAAGTGATAGAAATACTAATTGGAATAAATTCTCAAACAAGTTAAATAATAATAAAACTATAAAGTTATTAAATTCAAAACACTTACAAAAGTGTTACCAATTGCTTTATTGGAACTATAATAAAGCAACGAACAAGTATCCAACAAAACTTGTTTAACTCAAATGGTTCTGATATTTTTTCTTCTCAAGTTTTGATAGATCATAATGATTTATTATAATGAAGTTTCACTGTAAAATTTAATTAATACCATAAATATTCATATATAAAAAAAAAAAGACTTAAGGAAAGATTTCCCTGCCTCCATATCTACACCTTGATTAACTGCTTTAATGTTGAAATCGCAGCAGTCACTACACTTAAATCTCCATCTGCCAATGCATTTTCTAACTTAGGAATAGCTATTGAACTAATATGCCAATTCTGTAATTGATTCAAGCAATGTTGTAAGGCTAATACAGCAAATTTTCTTACTATTGGGCTGAAATAGAAAAACATCAAATTTAAGAAAATAAATAATTCATATTTTGAAATGCATAGTTTTAAAAAATCTTATTTAATAATTACAATTATAGAAAATATACTAAATAATAAAAACAGAAATTAAATTTGAAATAATTTTTCAACATACTGTGAATGATTCAGTTTTTCTTCTATTAAAATTTGTACTGTAGGAACCATTTCACTATTTATAAGATGGCATACAGTTATAAGGGCCATACATATTTCTGCAACATTAGAACTTTTTAAATCCTATATGAAAATACATTTAATATATATAAATTTTTTGCAAATAAATCCATTATTATAAATTACTTTTACTCTTAATTTTAAACAGTATTTATATATCTAAGAATAAGTATTATAAATTATCTATATATTAAAAGAATACTGCAATCAAAAAAAAAAATTTTTCAATAAGTTATAATTTTCTTATCACAATAATAACAGTGATTCTAAGTAATTAGTATAAAAACATTAACTATCTCTTGTTCAATTTTTAGCAAATTCAATTTGTTATGACTTTAATTCTGGATAAATAATACTAATTTGAGATTTTTATTTGAGAAAAATATTAATAGGATATAGCTTTCAAAATTTAAACAATAAAATCCAATTAGAGAAAAAACTATATTAATTTGTAAGATGCAATAACTGCCTGAGAAGCAATGTTTTTCTTCTTCTCCTCCTTTTCCTCCTCAGCAATTTTATAAATTGCATTGTTTATCAAATACAGAGTAGAATCAAATTTGAAATATAATTGTTTCTTAAAGTTCAAAAAATTTAAGTATCAGAATTGCTAGGGAAATAGTAATAAAGTTTAACTTTGAATCCAAATAAAATTGTTGTATCTTTTTCATAGAAAAAAGTTAATGGAATTTATTGAGCCAACATTCTCTGGATGTAAGGTATCATTTTGTAATGAAGTTAAATACCTTGAAATTATGTTAAACAAGGAATTAATTTGGAGATTTTGTCAACTAATGGTTATAAAAATGGTATGTAAAGATTTTTTGGATCTGCAGAGATATTTTTGGAAAATCTACAGACTGAAATTTTTGTTGCTGCTGTGGATATACAAAAGATTGGTCCATTTGTATATTATGAGAGCAATCAGAATTTCCCTTATTGCTACACTTGAAACTTTCCTGGACATATTTCCTCTTCATTTTTTATTAAAGATATTTTATAGGCTCTGTTGTGGTGAAGCAAAAGTTCTCCAAACCCAGAATATACATCACTTGAACCTTAAATGAATAATGTAATATTTCATATTGTTCAGATGGGACATGATTAAATTGTATATACATTTTGCTTCTATAAATCTTAAGTTTAACTTTTCCCAATTTAAGACAATGGAAAATTTCTATTTTCTCTTAAGATTTTAGAGATGAACAGTATGATTTACAGAAGGCCCTAAACCTTTTTTATTATTGGTGATGGGATCTATTATAAGAAAACAATAATCTTTCATACACCTTTAATAATCTTCAAAATTCTTTCAGGCAGAAATTTAGACTATTTTTGCATATGCAAATATTCAAATTATGAATAGGAACTATGTTAATAAAAACATAAAATAACTTGATTAAGCCCCTGACATTTTCAGATTTATATTTAAATATTAAGAAAATTAGGAAAAACAATTTGTAACTTAATATTTGACCTCTCAAGCATAGATACACATCTTTTAATCTCTTTTATTTAGATGAGTAAGTTTTCAATTTCATACTTTATAATTTTTTTATATTCAACAAAATTAAAAAACTTATTATTGAGTTAAAAAAGGCTTTTCAGGTTATTTTATTCTACTTAACAAAATTAAGTACTAAATTTACCTGGGGCACATTCTTCGACTTAGTGTTGACATTAGTGACGTCAGATTTATCGCGACCAAAAGTGAAGTAGGACAACGCTACTTGCTCAAAGTCGAAAAACGGCACTTTTTGTCATGGTTGGCAGATCATACGTTGGGACAACGCTGATCGACTTGTTTATTCAGGGTTCATGTGCATAACTCACATCGACGTAACATCCCATCAGATATTTTTGGATTTCAATGCCGTCTTTCAGAACAAATGGAATATTTACTCCATTATTATGAAGAAAACACAGAACTTGTAAATAATAAATTGTAAAATATGCAAAGAACTGGGGGAAGATGAAAAAAGGCCAAAACCCTAAGGGAACAAGAAAGAAGAGTGATGGATTTAGTTGGTTCAGACTGTGTAAAAATTCCAAATTCAGTACGATTAGATCCAATTAGTAACCCACAGGTATGTGTTTTTATATATGATTTTCTTATACAATTTCTATCTGATTTTATAAGTTTTACTAAATCCATTTATTTATACAATAAAGAAGTTATGAATGAGAAAGAAGCTACTCCTGTCTTGCATGAGGTAAGTCATTAATGCATATAAATGTTATATTTCCAGCCCCTTTATACATTGAATAGAAAGGGTCATAAATACAAGAAAATTCTGTATTTCCATAGGGAAACTACTGCAAATTTTAATTCCTTTTGTGTATTTTTCAGATCTATGATAATATTATATCAGAGATAGTAGTGGATGATGATATTAGGCCTACATTAAGCAGTGTTAGTTTATATATGTATTGTGCAACATGTATATTTCAGTATTATTACATAAAGGAATTTGTATTCATTTTAGGAACATGAAAATGATGAAATAGCTAAAGATGCAAGTGGCCCTAACACATAAGCTAATAACAATAAAGAAAACAACAAACTTTTTACAAGTATGTATAATATTAGTCAAAAAATTGTCATAACTTCATTTCTTTATCAACATTCAACTGTGAGAAATTAAATTAAAATACTCTCTTATGGGTAATTAATATTTGGAGTCAACAAGTAACAATTTTTTGACATATACTATACTATGCAATTATATTATTATAAAATGTTAGATTATTTCCTAACATTTTAAATTGTTATATAGGATCTTGTCATAGAAGAAAAGTGCCACAATCTGGCACAAATGCTTAAATCTCAGCATAGAGTGGCACTCTCTGAACAGAGAGAATTAATAGATTTAGAGAAAAGTCTTACAAGTTAGCTTTGGAGAAAATTGCAGAGGTAAAAAATATTATAGTTATATTTGCATTTTTTCATTCACAGATTATTTTTTAATTTGCTTTATTATTTCTAGAGTTTGTCAACATGTACAAAATTTATGGAGCCAGTGTTTAAAGAAAATTGAAGAAAAATTTCTATTTTATTTTTGTATTATATATATATGTAAAAATAAAAAAAATTGAAATTGTTTGATTATTTTATTTTTCATATTTTTATATAAATCATATTATGATTAAAAGTAAATTAATTTTAATATAAAAACTATGTTACGGTGATAAATACATTTTTGTAGGATATACTGTGTTGTAAATACATACAAGAAGAAAATAAACTTCCAGTTTTCTTAGACTAGTTAGAAATTTAACTGCAAAATTGATTTTTTTTAATTAGGTTAGTTAATATTTACATTCACTGTAATTTTGAAAAACTATTATGCCAATAGTTTTGCAAATCATAGTCTAAAATTTGTATATCACAAAAATTTGCTATATTTACAATTAATTTGTGAATTTAATTAAATTTGCTAGTCATTAGAATGCTTCCCTCCTCTTTAGAAGTTACATGTATATTTTCAGTGAACCATAGCTGTAGAAACAATATTTGGTTTTATCAAAGACTTTAATACAAAGTTAAAAGATTAAAAGTCAATATTCTCACATAAAAATATTTAATATTAAATTTTTTATTTTGAGACAAATATTTTTAAAAATTCACCCCATTCACCCCAGATGAATTTCTTCCATGTCTACCCCTTCCTCTTCTAAAACTGCATAGATTAAAGCAGTGGTAAAACAAGAAGCATCCATCTCGGTTTCAATTATTTACTACTAAAGCACGACGCTCAACGATAACTTTAACGTTGACTAAATTCATGAGTCGAAGTCAACTCATGATGTCAAAATGACATAGCTACTAATGTCGAAAAATGCTATTTTGTGTTATCGTCGACGTTTTCAACGATTGACGTCATTAACATTGTAAAATTCGACATCAACCAGTGTCGAAGAACGCGCCCCTGGTCAACACTTCCTGTTGACCAGATAAACAACAATCTGTGAGTGATAATATATAATCAAAAAAAATATATGAACTTATTAGTAAATTTAATTTATAAAATTTTATATAAAATATGGATATAGATGTAAATATTTGATGACTTTCCCTTATATTTTGAAGGAATTAAGTATATGAATTCAATTTTATCATCACTCAAATCTAGCATTTTGTTGCTCATACATCTCAAGAAATTGCAATTATATAAATACAAATATTTTATCATCACTAAAAACAAGACTCAAATCTAGCATTTTGTTGCTCATACATCTCAAGAAATTGCAATTATATAAATACAAATTATTTAAATCTGTACTATTATGCTATGATTTACAATTTCTGAATATTTTTAAATTATATTCTGCATATATGGAACTGAACTGAACTATACAAAGAATAAAAATATAATAAAAATTTTAATATAAATTTCTTCTGAATGGGTTTTAGTTCCAAAAAAGTTTAATATATGTGTCAAAGTAGAAAAAAATTTGTAAGTTATAAATGCAAAAAATTATATAAACCAATAGCAAATTATTCTTGAAAAAAGATACAATAAGGAATAATTTTTCAATGTCATCTATATAATTATTTGTTTATCCTCATTAGTGTCACATACAACTTTAGACAGAAATATCTCAAAGACTATTCAATAAAACTTTATAAATCATTTTGATTTGAGTCTCTATAAGCTGAACTTAGAGTTTGTGACTATTAGATATTTTTTTTAAACACCCGTTCTAAAAAATATTAAAAAATTCAAATATTGGCATAATTTTATATCTTATTTGATAGATGGCATGATGTGTCCACCTGAGATGTTGGCTTTCTGATAGATTAAGTTAGGTCTTATTTCTCAGACAATAATTATGCATTATTTAATAGTTAAGAAAGATATATAGTAATTAACACAAGACAAAATCAATAAATTTTACAAACATATTCCTTTAATGTATCTATGTTTTTTAAATCAGTAATGTTTGTGACATCATGATGTTTCTCACAGTTGAAAATAAAACTAAATATTCCCTCTCTAACATGCTATTTACCACTAGATAGTTTTATCAAATGATTTTTGGGAGGTGAGTGAGTAGTTGGTAGTCAATCAGTCCCATTACAGACATCTCTTCATTCCGTTCGCTTCAGTTCATGTCTGTAATCAAAATACAATAATACCATCCTTAAATTTTCCTACAAGATTTCACTGTTAGTCAAGATGTTTGTCAGTCTATAGTCACATGTCAAAATTAGGAAGTTCTATTGATGAAAACATTCAAGATGGACTCTATATGCCAATGATCATTTCTCCGAACAACAAATTAGCACATGTAAATTGATCATTGTTTAGACTAAGAAATAGTAATAAAACAACAAAAGAAGAATAATAGACACAAGAAATACACAGAATAACTTTCATACAAGATGATTTCCAGCCATGAGATGGTATAATTTTAATGCATAATTTCTTCCCACTTCTTATTCAATGTAATTAATTCAGCTCAATTTTTAAAAGAAATTCAATTTTAGGATTCTTTTTATTCATCTCTTAAAAATGTAATAAATAAAAGTGGAAAAAACATTGAAAAGTAATATGATATCACAAATCGTGAAAGCCTCGCGGGCCGCCTTTTGGACAGCCCCTGATATATACTATAAATACAGTGTATATGTATTTGGATAAAATATCAAAATTATGCTAAAAATTAGAAAAAAAAAATTAAAAATGAGTAAATATTGTTTATTGTCGATAAAATTAGTCTGCTATAATTCAAAATTACTTCAAAATGCACAATTGTTGCCCTACCGAAGAATGGCGAAAATGGTACAGATCGAAAGGGGGCCGAAACATCCAAAAATCCCTAGTGGACCATCCCCTGGTCCACTAGGGATTTTTTGGGGTGTAGTAATAAAGCGGTAGTAAGTTTGTAAGTTTGTAAGGTAGTATAGTAAGTTTGTAAGTTAGTAAGCGGTAGTTAGTAGTTTTGGGGTGTAGTAGTAAATTTTAGTAAAGCGGGAATCAGAGAACTAACCAAAGGTTTACGAGCTATAGAGCCGCAAAGTTCCGTTGGTTGCAAACGGTGCATGCGGTTTAACGTTGTGCTTGGCCTCGCCGCAGTCTGCAACGCGACGCGTCCCGTTCCCGTGATCCGCTACCGACGCCGCCTATGCGCCTTTGTATCTCGTAAACGTTTAACCTTTGACCCTGGTCCACTAGGCGCTACCTACGCCGCCTATACGCCTTTGTATCTCGTAAACGTTTAACCTTTGACCCTGGTCCACTAGGAATTTTTTGATGTTTCGGCCGCCCTTTCGATCTGTGCCATTTTCGCCGTATTTCGGTAAGGCGACAACTATGCCAAAATATATTCTTTTTGTTTCATGATAAAATATTGGGGAGAATTCGAGATTACCTGCCGCGAGTTTTCGCGCCTATCATAGCTCGATGTACTAAGGTCAAATCATCGCGGCGCGTATCCGTCCAATCCTTCGCCACCTTGGTTGCCACAAAATTGTACCTGGATGGTGTAGTCTATATAAGTGCAGCGCCGCGAAAGCTCGCTACAGGTAGTCTAGAAATCAAAGTATAGCTTGACACTGAGGGTAATGACACGTTGCAAGCGACGCGAAGCGTGGCGGCACGAAGCAAATATGAAAAAAAAGAAAATCGTAACTTTCGCTTCGCGTTGCACCGCGTCGCAGAAATAACTTGACACTGAGGGCCATGACACGTTGCAAGCGACGCGAAGCAAATATGAAAAAAAAGAAAATCGTAACTTTCGCTTCGCGTTGCACCGCGTCGCAGACTGTCTATATTGTAGCAACGTTATTTTTTCACGTTTTCATGGATTCTTCGACAGAGATTACTTATAGGGCGTTATTGATTTGTTGATATTGCAAAGTGAACGTGTATTTATGATCTCGTTATCAAGCCACAAAATATTTTGAAAAATAAAAGAAGTGTAGATATACACTTCTTTTTCTTCTTCAAAATTGTGTTAGCAATTTGTGTTCAATTGTGTTAGCAGTATAAAGAAGTGTAGATATACACTTCTTTATACTGCTAACACAATCGTGATTGCTAACGATGGAGACGGAGACTGTGGGAAGTAAGTTAACTTTTAAACTAAAATATAATAAGTTAGAATATAGGAAAATAACGATAAATAAATAATAGAGTGCATAATAAATCATATAAGAAAATAACGATAAATAAATAATAGAGTGCATAATAAAATAAAAAATGGGACAGAGGCAAAGTTAAACTTTTCTCACAGTAGTGTGTTCAAAATGCTTGTCATGTTTACTCCTTCTCTTTAAATACTGTATAATTTTATCAATAATTAACAATATTTTTCACAAAACAAAACAAGAAGAATATATTTTGAATATATTTTAAGTAATTTTGAATTATACTAAACTGTATAATTTTATTGACAATAAACAATATTTTGTCATTTTTAATTTTTTTTTAATTTTTACTATTTTATCCAAATATGTATAAACTATGTTTACAAAGTATATGCATATTTCAAAAGTTGCAGCACCCCATAATTTCAAATCACAAACCACCATTGCATTTGAGTTAATTTACTTGTAATATTAATTTAAAATAATATTTTAAATTTTATTGAATTATTTTCATTGATTGTTTTATTATATGAATTACAAATATATTGTTAAATATTTATATCTATCAGGTTTTTTGTATATGAAGCAATGTTATATGAAGTCTCATTTTTAAAATATTTGTGGATATAAATATTTATCAGGTTTTTTGTATATGAAGCAATGTTATATGAAGTCTCATTTTTAAAATATTTGTGAACATTGTAAATAACCTTTCTTGATGATGATTTGATTTTTCCATGTCTCAAACTTAAATTACTCTCCATTGTAAACTAAAAATGATTCATCCAACAATATGAAACTTACCATAGTCTTTTCATCACTTACAAAACTATTCAATAAGTATTTGTTTCTTATTGGTTAAAAACAAAGAGAGAACTCTAAGTATAAAGACTACATATTTTATTAGCATCAAATAAAATTTTGATAAGAATATTTTTTAGTCCTATATAATAATAAAAATTTTATTATTTTCAAAGGCACTGCACAAGAATATGGTGGAATAATAAGACATGGAGCCAAACTACTTTATGCATTTGCAGAAGCAACAGTTCCTAAGATTACTGTAATAACTAGAAAGGTTGGTATTAAATGCTTAATTGAATATGTTTTATGAATATATTGTGACAAAAATTTTAGATGATTTCTATTCAATTTTGGATATAAATTCATTTTATCTATTCCTGATTCTAACTGACTGAATAAGGAATACTTTATCCCCAAAAATGGCCTTGCATAGAGATTATTCATTCTATTTAGTCTCTTCAAAAGAAAAAAAATGATGTCAAGTAGTGAAAATATATGGAAGAAAACCTGTAATGTAGAATTGTACATTCTTTAACCACCTAAAGTCATGGGATAGGTAAACTGAACTTGTATCCAATTTTGTTATAAACTAACTGTTTTTCAAGTTTATGTGCTAATCTTTGTCATAAATTATAACATTAGTATTAATTTTAGTAGTATTAGTAGATATTCATACTAATCGTAATAAATTTTGAAGGCTTATGGTGGAGCATATGATGTCATGAGTTCAAAACATCTTCGTGGTGATATTAATTATGCATGGCCAACTGCTGAAATTGCTGTGATGGGAGCCCAAGGTGCTGTTTCTATTATATATAGAGGCAAAAAAGATGTTCAAAAATATGTAGAAGAGTATGTGAATAAGTTTGGAAATCCATTTCCTGCTTCAACTCGAGGTAAAAATTTCAAAATCTCTCATTAAAATAATTAAAAATTTGTTTTGTTATATTATATAAAAATGTTATTTTTATTTCAAGAAATTTATTCTATAAAATTTTTCAAATGTGATTAAAAATAAATTTATTGATCAATTTTATTATTACATAAAATTAAGAAAGTAAGAACTGAATAACTCTAAAAAAATCTTGTATATTCAAATATACTTTATACTACTATGGTGTTTAGTCACTAAATAAATCCAAGTATTTATTATATTGAGGAATGGGTATTTTTAATGCCTTCATAAAAGAAATTTGCTGCTCAAATTCTGCCTAGATATTTTTTCAAATGAGAAAAACAAATAGTAATTATTAGGTAGTCAGAACTGTAAGGTGATGACTCGAAAATTTCCCATTAAAACTGAGCAGTACATATGTATGAATAGCAATGTTTTGATTCATAACAATATGAAATCACGAACACTAGTGTTGAGTAAATCTTGTTTTTTGTTCTGAATAGTAGCCATAATTTCAAAGTTTCACAGTAAACATTTGCATTAATATTAGGCTCTATGAATTTGATCAGAAAGATATTTTTTCTAATTTCAAAAGACAGCAGCTATATTTTGTTTTGTTAATAACATCTGTTTAAACTACTATTGCTTCAGAAAAAGCTGTCATTTAACAATTATATTTACTTTTGGATATTACATGATAAGTCCATATTTCATTTCCTATCTCAATATGATCCAAAAATCATCATATTCTTTGTGATACTGTTTTGGAAAGTTTAATGCTGCACAATTTCTGTTAGAAATTTGAAAAACTTATCTCAAATAGTGTCTGTACTATAAATATTCTTTAATAATTTTGTGGTGTATAACAAGAGATAAGCAGAAAGTACTGATACAATTCAGAAATTGTGAATTGTCTGTTTTTTGTAATTTTTGTTGCAATTTGTTCATGAACAGCAAGAAGCAAATTCCTTCAATTGTCATCATATACTATATCATATTTTCTTTGCTAAATAACATACACTATTTCTTAATATTTTTTTTATTCATTGCATTTTGTGCATATGCCTCAATAATTTGCTGGTGGATTTCAACTATACAAATAATTTTTGCATTTAAAAATTGTATCACTGACTATAATGTACAGCTAACAGGATTTTCAATTTTTAGCTGCAACAAGATAAACAATGATATGAAACTAGATATATTAGGCAAAAAGTAACTAGCCTAACTTAGCAATATCTCTTCCATTTATGGAAGATTGGCAATTGAAACAAATTGAATCTTGGTAAATGAAGATCTCATTCCATATATACAGTTTTATTTTTGTAATTTTATTATAGAACTACTTGTTAATGATAATTAATGAAACAAGGAATTTATGTTTCAGTCAAGTCTTTTAAATTTAGGATAATTGAACCAAATATTTTATTTTACATAGCAAAAAATACAATAATTTTAACTTCTTGTGTTATATTTTTGGGATTTAAATTATCATCTTATTGTATGGTTTTAGTAGTATATCTGCATTAACATAATAAAATTTTTCTATAAAATGCTACAAAATGCTAAAAAAATCATCATAAATGTAAGCTTTGGACATAAATTTGGAATTTCGGAGGCTGTATTATGTAAAGATAATAATAATTAAAATGGGGTTGTAGATTGAGATGTAGCAATTGCCATTGGAAATATTAACTAACAATTACTTTAGGATAATTTATATAATATATAGTGAACAAGTTTTGAAAATATACACAAAGCACATTTTTAATCCGGTAAGTTTCTAGATTATGTGCTGGCGACGAGCGCATTCCGTTACAAACCGCATCCAGCGCCGTCTGAACGATCGCGTCATTCTAAAAATTTAAGATTGTACAAATTATTAAGAGAGGTTATAGGTTAGTACTTATAAGCCCAAGCAGGCCGGATGGCCTGCCGCTGCCTGCGTAGGCCTGGCGGTAGCCAGGCCGAGCAAACGAAGCTTACTGGTACTTGCTCAGCGACGCGGCATCTCCTCTCACACGCTCGTCGCCAGCACGTAATCTAGAAACTTACTTTTAATCCTTTATTCAAATGTTGCTGTTGTTTTATATTGAAACAATTCAAAATTTAATAAAAGAGATTGTTTATGCACCATTACAGTAAAATATACTAACATTTTCCTCTTTATTATAGGTTTTGTGGATGATATTATTGAACCGCAAACTACTCGAATGAGGATTTGTCGAGATCTAGAATTATTACAGAAAAAGAAATTAACAAATCCTTGGAAGAAGCATGCTAATATACCTTTATAACAATAGATTAATTTTATAATAATTAATCTACTTTTCATTTATTGTTTTAATGAATCTCTCTATTTTTTATTTTTGTTAAATGAAACTGTTGATTATAAATTCTATATTTAATATAGTATTTTAAAATAAAACCATATAAAAAAATTATTTGTGTGTAATAAGGAAAATTAAATTTCTTTGAACAATTATCAACCTTAAAAGCTTTTAAATAAAATTTGCTACATACAATTTTTTCTTCTTTTTAAGATCAGATTATTATTTGTTGTATTATCTATCTATCTATCTCCACTCATCTTTTGACATTTCCCTCTTATAAAGGGAAACTAGTTGAAACTTGCAATATATGCCATCTTGAACAATAACACTATCCATGAATCACAAACATTATATAAGCACAGCAACAAACAATAAGTAAATCATATAAAAAATATTTGATTGATAAAATTTTTTTATTATAACAAACTATTTAAGAAACTATAAATACAAAAAAAAGATTATTTCCATGAAGAACTTCCTGCTAGAAACATTGGAAAATATATAAAAAATTACTAGTCCTATTAAATTTTCATTATTTTGAGTTAGTTTTGATAAATAGTAAAAACAAATCAATTTCCTAAAATCATATGTAAAATTATATAATTGATTGTGGAAAAGTACATATTAATAAATTAATTAAATTATTTTATTTGATGATTTAATAAAATTTAAATTTGGCATTTCATTAGGATCTGTAACATAATATTGTTTTAAATTTTTTATAAGTATCAAGGAAATGTTGTATAAATGTAACTTTGAGCTTTACAAAAAAATTACATATGATCAGTCTGTTCATTTGAAAATTGTGCAAAACAATTTAAAATTAAATAAATATAACAAGAATTGTTTTTATAATAATACAGTATTATGTTGACATTTTAATTTAATAAAAATATTGTATATAATATACAGTCAACTCTTGATAACTATAAAATTTTGAATATAAAATTCTTCAAAATTTCCTATCAAAACTCCTATAAGAATTATGCTTTAAAATATCTATTATTTCAAATTGTATATAATGCATCTGATGAAATTTTTTCTTTAATTTTTATTATTTTAATATAGTACAATATAGTACTATACTGGTATATTCAAACTATTTATAATAATTTTTGTATGAATTTTAATAAGATATAATAATTATTTCTTTTTTTAGTTTAATGCAATAGACATCATAAATAGAGAACAAGATCTTCATATAGGAGGTTAATGCAATATGTGTAGCAAATATTTGATGATAATCTGGCCTTATTGTTAAGACATGTTCTTATCATTCAATTTAACTAATCAGTTAAAACTGATTAATTGACTTGAACAGAAATTGAACTACTATATATTTATATATTTCAATTTAAATTAATAATTGTATTCAAAATGTTACTAAACAATTATTAATGTGGGTACACAAGTTAATGAATGTAGAAAAATTTTACTGAGAATAAATATAAAATACTATATTTAGCTTACTGTCTAAAAAAATGGAGGCTTGTAAGATTGGGCCAATTTCAGAATGTCTTTGTGTATCCTTCACTAATAATTTTTTTAACTAATTAGTAGATTTTCATGAAATTCAATAATGATGTTCTGCATTAAAGGACACCTCAATACTGCATCCTTTAATCTTATAGGATCCTATAGTTCAATAAGAGTGAAACTATTCACTTATTTTGGAACAATATCTTGGATCAATATTTTCTAATCTTAATAAAATGCATACACAATATTGGAATCCAGTAGGGAATCTATTCTATTCAAAATGATAGATATTTGATCATATCTGGCTACATATCTGTTTATAAAAAAGTATATATAATTATCATCCAATCTAAATGAAATTAATTATTGTTATTAGGATCTGTTAGAGCAGCGATTTTCAACTGGTGTGATGCATCATACTAGTATGCCACAGTAGTTTGGGGAAGGTCAAAAAGAAGAAAGAAACAAATAGTTTTGGAAAGAAATAAAATCATTTATTTTCCGAATGTATTCTTTATTTTCATTTATTTAACATTTGGAATCCATTGGCTTTTTTGTGTTCAATTTTAACATTTATTTAACCAGCATAGATGTTTTTTATATATATATAGATTATTGAGAATAGATGATGTTAAGTGTTAAGTTGTGTAAATAAGATATTTATTACACCTTCACTAATTCATGTATTGCCAATAATATAAAATAAAATTTTGATAAAGATCAAATTGATCCTATAAGGTTAAATGATGCAGCATTGAGATGACTTTTAATGGCAGATCACTATTAAATTTCAAAAAATTTAATAATTAGATTCAAAAGTTATTAGTGAAGAAACAGATAGCATATAGACATGATGGTGATCTTATAAGATTCTTTTTCCTTCAAAAAGTAAACTAAAAAAATTGAATAGAAAAAAATCAAAGTAAATTTTAGAAATGTATATTTTTCATAAAAGGCCAATAAGAATGAAAATGATACCAGTTTAGTCAAAAAGTAAACTAAAAAAATTGAATAGAAAAAAATCAAATTTTAGAAATGTATATTTTTCATAAAAGGCCAATAAGAATGAAAATGATACCAGTTTAATAATAATAATAAAAACAGTAAAATTCATGATCAACATTATTTTTTAAAATAACATAATGATTAGAATTTTAACTATTGAATTCTTAAAAAATCAAATATTAAAATTGTATTTAATTACAAATTTTCTTCCTAAAAAACTGATGGTATGTATTGACAATTTTAGTACCATGATTTGAAAAGGTTGAAAATCACTTTATTAGAGGACAGTGTGTGCTGAAAATTATCAAAATTGATTCACTGCATAATAATAATAAATTGATTTTAATCATTTTTAACATATATATTATTGTGATCTTTAGAGGCTTATGTATGTGTTTTATTCAAACTGAATAATATTTACATAATATACATCTTTTGATATACAAATATCTATACTTTTTCAAATACTAAATAACTGAAAGCGTTTCTTATATTATTCTAAAATGTTCTTGTGGTCTTAATGTAAACAAAGCTGTATACTGAAGAGGGACCGAGAAAGAGTCCGAAAACGTTTTATTCAATAAATATCTCCTTGCTAATAGTGCTTTTGGGCTTTTTGATTTACAAGATACTGGCTATCAGAAGATTCATTTGCCACTCTTGCTTTTGTGTTTAGAGTGCCAAAAATTAACATTTCAAATTTTTTCAAAAGGAAAAGTGTGAAGTAGTATATTTTTTTGTAATAATTTTCCACAAGAATAAATATTCAAATATCTTGTAATATAACAACATAAGATCAAGCAGATTGACAAAATGCTTATAACTTTTAACCAAATTTCAACTCCACTAACTGAATAGAATTGAATATCACTTGAACAGATGGAACTTTTGTTGAATCAACTATTAAGATTATCAAATAAATTGAAACAAGATTCACATGCATTAATTTATTTATCAATAAAATTAAATGGTGAAAATGTAATTTTAGAAAGTTTCATTGAAACAGTAAATAGAAATCATCATATCATAGCTCTGCATCTGGAGGAATGACTGCTAACTACTAGAATCAGTACAAACTTACATCTGTACCATATATATTTGTGTAAATCATGTACCCATATATGTGCCAGTAATTATGAAAGTCCCAAGTCATTTCAAGAAAGCTTGTGAAGACAAAAGTTTGTATTATTAGTAAAATTTTTAGGATCTTAAAAAATATTTTACAAATCCAAAAGTCAAAATATTTTAATGCAAAAAATATATGACTTAGACCACCTTCATAATTACCAGCACATATATAATATATAAAAGAAAGCTAAGAGGAAAAAATTATTTCTTTCTAAATTTGTTAAATTTGAACAATTTCACACTATAACAGTTTTATTAATTATAAATTTGTCAGCAAATATAACATTAATTGATACAAATTAATGATCTATTTTCCTCAGCCTGAGAATAAAAGAAAAATTTAAGTTGCATATTTTGAAAATATAGCCAATAGGCTAAAATGTATTATTTAAATATTTCATATATTCCATTTAGTTTCAACATTAACAATTGTTTAATTATGATTAATTTTATACACATATTAATCAAAATATTGCTCAAGTTTTATTTACAACTTATATTTTTAAATGTATTTTTTTCATATTTAAAAAAATATCACTAAAGAAAAATTGAATTAACATTATTTGAGTAATATTCAGATATGATCAAATATCTATACTTTTTCAACAGGACTGATTTCCTAATGTGTTCCCATATTGTGTGTATTTCATTAAGATCTGAAAATATTTTTCCAAGCTAGTGTCCAAAATAAGTAAATATATTCTCTTTCTTATTATACTCAATAGCAATCATTTTCAATTAATTTGAAATAGCTAATTTTGAATTTTTAATAAAAAGATGTGTAAAATCAAGTAATGAAAAGATCATTTGATCAATTCATCAATCTTGATTAATTTGTTGGATTAGAAATAGAATTTTAGACATAAATTAATTAGAAACATCATAAATTCAATTGAAAGAACTAGCTTTAGAAAATACAGAAATCAATTAAGAATGTCTAAAGAAAAATTTGAAGAACTCTCAAAAACAAGAAAATTATTGTTGCAAACAAGTTACAACTTATATTTTTAAATGTATTTTTTTCATATTTAAAAAAATATCACTAAAGAAAAATTGAATTAACATTATTTGAGTAATCACATTTAATTTTATTGTTGGTCTCAATACAATATCATATTAACAGTTATAATTCAATGAATTTAAAATGGAGTATGTTTTATGAATCTAAAAAATATAAAAAAAGTATAATTGTTTGATATGTATACAGTAAGGCTAGTGTCCCAAAATAAGTAAATATAGTCTCTTTCTTATTATACTCGATTGCTATTATTTTCAATTAATTTGAAATAGCTAATTTTGAATTTTTAATAAAAAGATGTGTAAAATCAAGTAATGAAAAGATCATTTGATCAATTCATCAATCTTGATTAATTTGTTGGATTAGAAATAGAATTTTAGACATAAATTAATTAGAAACATCATAAATTCAATTGAAAGAACTAGCTTTAGAAAATACAGAAATCAATTAAGAATGTCTAAAGAAAAATTTGAAGAACTCTCAAAAACAAGAAAATTATTGTTGCAAACAAGTTACAGTTAAAATCATAAGCAACTTTAAGATACTGGCTATAATCATTCATATAAAACCACTTGCCTTACTTGTAAATCAGAAAGCCAAAAGCACTATACTTATATTTTTAAATGTATATTTTTCATATTTAAAAAAATATCACTAAAGAAAAATTGAATTAACATTATTTGAGTAATCACATTTAATTTTATTGTTGGTCTCAATACAATATCATATTAACAGTTACTCCATTTTAAATTCATTGAATTATATGTTTTATGAATCTAAAAAATATAAAAAAAGTATAATTGTTTGATATGTATACAGTATGGGCAATTACAAATTTTTTCATATGAAAAAATTTACAGTAAATGGCATATACTGTATATATATATATATAGAAATGAGAAATATAATGGACAAAATTATATAGAGGAATATTATATTTGACAGGAAATTTGGCATATACTGTATATATATATATAGAAAGAGAGAAATGAGAAATATAATGGACAAAATTATATAGAGGAATATTATATTTGACAGGAAATTAAATGCTTATTATCTATAATTCTGATTTTTTTAGTACGTGGTTTATTCAAAAAATCAGTTATCCAGGGGGAATTAATTTCCAGACTACCACATTAATCAAGAATCTATTGTATATTGTATTATCAATATGTAATATATATATTATTAATTAGACCAAATAAAAATTTTGTACTTTTAGGTTCAATAAAATAGTAGATTGAGTTACAAACAGCATTAAAACACAAATTATGTTCATAATTTGAGAAAAAGCTCTATATTCAATTTTAACTACCCTTAATTTTGTTAGGAAATCTATGATACAGATCTTGTTCTTTACTTGTTTTGTAGCTATTGATAGTTTCCTTTAAAAATTTTTTTGTTACAAATAAGTCCAGAAATTCAATAAAATTTTTTTCCCAACTAAGTTATCAAAAATTGACTGCTATTTAATATAATTAAAAATATTTGATAATCAAAACTTTTTATATTCAGCAATAATTTTATTAAAGATTATTTTGTAAAAATAATCTTTATTAAAATTAAAGATTAGTAAAAATTCCTATTAGACTAACAAAATCAAAAATTTTAGTTGATACCATCTTTATATTCCAAAAATGTAAAGGAAGTAAAGAATCCAATCTGATAATTTGTAAAAACTTCTTAATGAAATATCATCTAATTAAATACAAAATATTCTCACAGATGCTATTATCTTTCCATATATTTAATTTTATCTTTCAACAAATAAATAAAATACATTAATGATAATTTTAAAAATCTAGTTCAAATATACAGATATCCAACAAGTATTTATTTAACATTTTTATAAGTTGATAAATTTATAAAAATGTTAAATAAAAAAATATAAAGATGATCATATTAAGACAGTATAATTTAAATTGTAATGTATCAATCAATTTAAAACAATAGATAATTAAAATGTAATCAGTTAATACAATTTTCAGTGCAGAGAGAAATAGCTGCTGATGTGAATTAAAATTTATACAAACTTGTTATAATATTAGAAATTAATATCTCTATTTCTACATAAGTAAGTATTCATAGATAAAAGATTAAAATAATTTTTAATAAAAATGTTTAAATACTTTTTATTTTACAAATTGCAAAATTTTTTATAAAAGCCAATATCATCATATTAAAAATAATAATATACATTTGCACAGTCAGAAAAATCTTTGCTTATATATCTATGTTTAATAATAAAATTGAAAAATTTATTGATTTTAACAAAATATACTTAAAGCATAACTAGACAAGCTCTTAAATGCAGAAATATTTTATTTTTTGAAACATTTTTAGTTTAAATATTGCAGCCATTATCAACACATCTAAAACTATACTTACTTTATTTGGAAACTCTATCTCTAATATAATATTACATTAAAGATAGAATTTCCAAATAGAATATGTATTTACAATTTTAAATGTGCTTATGATGACTGTAATATAGGCCAAAAATGTTTCAAAAAAAAAAATAATAATACTTTTGTGCTTAATCCAACAGTGGTTTCATGACTGAGTCCATAGTTTACTGAACTCATTAGGAAAATTGAATCATTTTCTTTGAAAAATTAAAATTTTCCTAAATCGCTAAATCCTTTCCAATGCATTCTTTTCATTTTGCAAAGCATTAACATCAGCAAATAAAAAAATGCTACAGGCTGACAGTCCTACAAGAAATCTGTCCTGATGCAAATTATGATAGATTATCATAATTAATAATTTCTAAAAATAGGTCACCATTTTGTGGTGTGGTCGTCACTTGTTTCACATCGCATTATGATGTGTGCAAACAAACTATTAAATTTGTAATTACATAAAAGTTTTTCTGAATAAGTATAATTTCCTTATTTTTATATAACTTATTATTTATCTGATTTTAGATTTTTATTTAAGCTCTTTATTAAATTTTGAATAATGATTTAACATTTTTGCATAGGGCTATCTTTCTTTTAATTATAATAATAAATTTTTTAATCATTTAAATTTTTTTAAGATTTCATAAAATTTCTAATAGAAATTATATAATGTTTAATTATATTCAATTAAAAGATAAATTAATAAAAGCTCTAACATCATTTTGTTCGTTTTACTTCTAACACTAAATCGGCACTTTTAGTTATAAGTTCCGATTTCCGGTTTTGTTTCGTCAATTAGACAGTTACATTGTTTAGATTGTTTAGTAACTAATTAGTATTACGTTAGAACTTAGTTAAAGACCTGAGCTCAGGCTGAACTCTGGATTGCAGAAACTTAGCTTAAGACCTGAGCTCAGGCCAAACTCTGGATTGCAGAGTCTCTAGAACCATTAGGCTTAGTTATAATTAGTAGTATTGACATTCGTTCTAATTCGCGACTTTGCAAATATAACTGACAATATGAAATTTTGTTATGGTTACAATGTATTTCTGGATGGTCATTATGCAAATAAATAAAGTCAGGAATATATCATGAAAATAGTTTTATTATTTCAAAAGAGTATACAAAACACTGGGCCACAGTTTCTTCGAGTATTCTTTTAAGAATGGGGCCACTTTCCAATGAAAACTGTGTCTAACGGAACAATATTGGAGTTAGTCAAAACAAAGATTGGAGTATGATCACATCACCCTGATATTTCATTTTAGCAGGGATGTTATCTCCTCTGAACATTTTAAGTGTGTTGTATGCCACACTCTCTACATTCAATTCTTTCAAAGAGGAGTACCCACTTGTCTTTATCATTCTGTGGTGGGAAACTAGAGTGTTGGTTAAAATTCCCAACCTGGCCTTTGTTGATGCATGCATTAGACAAACAGTCAAAGAAGTAATTCTTGCCCAAGCACAGATCCCTGACAATTTGCATGCAGTTTTCTTTGACAGCCGATGGTCCAGGATGTCTAACAAATCCTTTTTAAATTCAATAACCACTAGTGGGTCATCATTACACTGATATAGCAGGAGCTGTTTGAGAATCTGCAAGGATTCCGTTTTGTCGTAATTGTACAATATGATATCATCCAGAACGCTGCCTACCAACAGGTGTTTACATTTATAAATTGCAGTATGCTGAGGAAAGGGATTGTTATAAGAGATACATTGGATACATTAATAATGGATTGAAACACCTCCCATAGCCTTGTCTTGAATTGGTATGGGGAGCTTAACCAAACATTGGTTATCAGTAAATTAGATAGTGAAACACAAAGATTTTTTTTACAAAGTCAAGGAGAAATATTTCTTTGTTGACGTTTGGCATTTTAGGTTTTTTCCAATGCTGGCTGCAACTAGACTCACAAATTTCTCCACAACATATAATCCAAGGGATCCTGCTTGGGAGGAAATAATGTTTACATAAATAAAATTGAATATAAAGTGCTTATACATAAAGCAGAAGCTTCTATTTCTATGTCTCTAACAAACTACATTCATTTTTTCATTCATTAATTTTTTCAGCATTATAAGAAACCTTGGATAATATCTTTTGCATCTGTATTTGATTGACAGCCAAAAATATGAGGTACTAAATATGGGATATACAGTGGGTGATCGGTTAATGAACAGTTCGGATAACGAACACTTTTTCAAAAGATTTAAAAAACAATTATTTTATCTAAAAATATTTTGTGTTGTGATGTAGCTTTTCAATTGAACAGATGTAAATGTTGTGGATACATATTATGGTATTTATTCATTATAAGTAAAGAAAATCTTAGAAACACTTTCTAAATTTTTTTTATTATGCATATGCAGTTTATTTATAATTTACATCTAGAAAAATGTTACATGTCATAATATTTAAATAGTTGTAACACAGTTGGAAATATTACTTAATTAAGTATGCAATAAATATGAAAATTTTTACATCTGATAACCAGTTTTTTGGAAATTTATTTATAGTCATATTATTATATTCAATTAAATCCATCTCCCTGCTTTTATTAGAAAAATAATACACACACTACAACACTTAAGTAGAAACAATCTTTATTTCAGAAACTTTTTGGCAAGACATTCAACCTTTTCAGCCATATCAGTTCATTGAATATACACCACTTAGGATTTACAGAGACATTTAAACCATTAAATCTGAAAAATAATTGTTATTATTAACTATCAATGAATTGGCATGTCTGAAGAGAGCAAATGTCTCAGCAAAAACGTTTCTGAAATAAAGATTGATCCTGTTCAAGTACTGTGATATGTGTATTATAATATTCTTATTTATTTATTTTAATGCGAAAATTATGGAATACTTTATTTCCATTGATTTTATTAATATATTTATTATAAATGTAAATATTATTATAAATAAATCTTATGTACAAATTAATAAGGTTAATTTTTTGTTAAAATTTGATAGATTGAAAGGATAAAAAGCAAAACAATGATTTTCTACACACACGAAAATGAAATTCATTTCAGTAATTCTATTATTGATGAGATTATTTGATAAGTGAAGACTATTTGAAAACAAAAGGCAAACTCTTAAGTATATAAAAAAGTATAATTCTACTCTCTTGTACAAATCTGTATAAAACTTTTGGAAAACATTCTAAACTTTTTATAATCTGGACTTCAAACTGCTAATGTTTCGTTTATATCAAGAATCACACACACATTTTAATATTTAGGTGATAATTAAAAATTCTTTACCAAAATGAATGATATAAGTATCTTATTCTTTAAACTTTATGTAGTCTTTGTACTTAAATTTCCTCTTGTTTTCCAATGAGAAATGAATACTTATTGAATTATCTTGTCAGTGACAGAAGGGCTATAGTAACTTTTATTTTTCTGGTTTGAATTATTTTTAGTTTATGATGGAGAGTATTTGAGTTTGGGACATTGAAAATCAATTCATTATCAGAGAAGAGAGATATTATTTATAATGTTCATAAATAATTTTAAAAAGAAAGAGCCTTCATAGGAATAAAATTGCTTCATACACTAAAAACTTAATATTTTTATCTACAATATATTTGTAATTTATATAATAGAAAAATCAATGAAAATGATTCAATAAAATTAAAATATTATTTTAAATCAATATTAAATGAAATAAACATTTAAGTAAATGTAAATCAATTGTAAAATAAGATTACAATAGGCATTTTTTGTAGGTTTGCCTTTCTTTATTACATTGTGTGTCAATAATAATAGCATTAAATGTTTTTTGTAAAACGTTTTCCTATGTTATCTAATGGGAGTTAAGATTAATTATGTCACGCATATTATCACTTGTTAGCTACTACTCTGACCTACATCAAATAAAATCTCTTCATCTTTTGTTTTTTTTTTTTAATTCACTAGTCAATATAACGTCATTTCTATTTTTGTTTACCCTGTATAGATGTCAGACTGATGAAGTGAGGACAATGTACAGAACATTCAGGATGTATATCCGATTTAGGTACTGATTGGATGTGAAATTAATTTTTATAGCCTATTATTTTCAGTGATTTTTAATTTTATTGTAAAGATTGGTGATTTATTCTCATTATCTTCATATATATTTTATAGTTAAACACAACAGTATTTTAATCGAATATCCGTATATTCCGTTCTATATTATTATCAATAGTTGGTTTCCTTTACAGATAGTTGACGCAGTCGCATTGGGTTCTTCCTCAATATTATATAAAATGTTTGGTTTTTAGAAAGAATTTATCAATAGTTGGTTTCCTTTACAGATAGTTGACGCAGTGGCATTGGGTTCTTCCTCAATATTATATAAAATGTTTGGTTGTTAGAAAGTATGGATTTAAATGTTCATAGGATTATCATTTATTGTTAGAATCTAAACATTAAAAGCCGTATTTATATATACTAGGTACCTTAGTGCTTATTTTGTGACATATTTAAGTGATTCGCAATTAAAAATTCATTTCAATGATGTTAGATATAGTAGATAGAACATTTTTGTCCATAGAAAAATTTGTTGAATTAGAAAACTAATATAAACAGGATCAGGAGAGGTCATAATCTGCTGATTATTTCCCGCCAAAATCTACGATGTCACTTCGATGGTCAAGTGTGGGGTTGATTGCTTTATTTCTCTGTTAAATTAAAACTTGTAATTTTTTAAATAAAACTAATATACAGAATATAATGTGAGGAAAAAAAATCATATTATTTACCAGGGGTCAAACTTTCCAAATTAAAATTAATTTCATAGACAAATCTGGAAAAAGGTATACAGCAACTAAAAAGGTTATGTGAGGAAAAAAATATCATATTATTTACCAGGGGTCAAACTTTTCCAAATTAAAATTAATTTCATAGACAAATCTGGAAAAAGGTATACAGCAACTAAAAAGGGGACAAGGAACTCCATACAGCAATTCAGACAAATTCGTAGGAGAGATTTTTGAATTAAAATGTAAGTTTTTAATATATTTTTGAAACATTGGAGAGTCTACAAGCAGAGAGTGGGCCATACGAGGATTAGCCGCCATGTCTTTTCCAAACGTTTCCATATCACTGATCTCTGTGCATGTATAGAGATTAAATGTTCTACATCTAGTGTATATATATATATAAAAGAAAAAAAAAATTTCTGAAATACATTTTACTTACAATAAAATTTAACAATATTCTTGCTAGAATATTTTAGTTTATTAACTAAATATAACTTGAAATATGTAAGGTACATTGCATTACGAGTTAGGAATTGCTTTCATATTGTTAAATCGATTGATATTTTTTCATTATTTATGTAAATGATCTTATTAAATAGGTAGCTGATAATCTAATAACGTGTTAAATAGGGCTGCTATTATCTCAAAAGTTTATTATCTACTGTATTATGGGTAGTAATTACTATTCAACTTCTTTCATTACACATTCTTAAATGTGTCGAATATTTTTTTCTACTGGTATCTTTAACTTTAATAACTTTTTAAATAAAATATGAAATTATTTATTAATGACGCATAACGATTAAATGTATTGTATGGCATGCCAAGCTATTTTAATAGGCAGAAAGCTTGGAAGTAGAATGGTGACTATAAATATTTGGTAGATGGCATCGAACACACTTAACTGATATAATTCCTATAATAATTCTATGCCTAATAATCAAAGTTACAAATCGATTAATGTTTTTGAAAATTACTGTAGATAAAAAAAATATTATTTTATGAAATTAATCTCTCCAATTTCAAAAATAATTGCTATTTTATTCAAAGCAAAAATTAAATAGATAAAAATGTCTTAGGAAGTTGGTGAGAAATCTTTAAATATAGTAACGATTTTAAAAAGATGTAATAAATAATTTTAGATATTTCCATATTTTTAATCCTTCTGGTGATATTGAATTTTATCCTCGTACTATCTTATCATGTATACCATTAATCATCATTTTTATATCAAAAATTAGATAATTTTAGATATTTTCATATTTTTAATCCTTCTGATGATATTGATTTTTATCCTCGTACTATCTTATCATGTATACCATTAATCATCATTTTTATATCAAAAATTATTTTCGAGTTAAAAAGACGATTAATAGCATTGGTATGCATAACTGGTAAACCGGAAAACTTAATGCATGTTTACTGTATTGGGATAATTTATGAAAATATTATGCTATTGATTCCAAGATATTTTACCGATTTTAGTTTATACACAAAAATTTTTAACTCTTAAATATGCATTAATTTAAAAAATGAGAGCATTTTATACTAAGTTAGTTGCTAACAATTTAACCTATTTTTTGCTCTTCTGATTGCTGAGATATTACCAGAACATAACAGGAAAATTTGCATATAAATACGTAATTGCATTAAAGTATCACTAGACTAGCAATGTTAGAAGAATTTATTATGTACTCATCCAGCAAGTTATTATTGACTTTTAGGTCATGTCCCAAGCGATGCGATGCGATACTACGAGCGACAGAAAACAAATTAATAGACATAACCTCGACGCATCGCACGCCTATACCGTAGCGCCGCGTAGCATCGCCTGCTGTAGTTCTGAAGCGACAGAGGCAAATTATCATGGCTATCGAGTTCGTTTCAGAGGTTCTAATAAACAAAATTTATTAAAAAAAATCTTTATTATGAAAAATGAGTGATAAAAATTACCATAATCAGCATTTAGTAGATAAATAGAGGGACGATATTTCATTAGAGATGCTGCATAAGCGCTTCTCGTGGACAGACTATTGCTCATAACGTAGAATCGCATTTGTAGTATCGCATCGCTTGTACGTGGGACACGGTCTTATACAGTACTCGAAATTTGCGCGACAATTCTCTTACAACTTTTATAAAAAGTAAAAAATTCATACAATGTTTTACTAAATAAATAATGTAACAATGTTAATTAGTACATTTGAGTACATATTATTGTTTTTAATATAAATTATGTATTTAATATAAGAACTATGTATTAATGGTGTTTATATACCCCTAGTCATTAGTGGTGTTTTTATATCCCCTAGTACCTCCCATATGACTAGGGGGTTTTATACCTCCTAGTCATATGAAGGTCCTCATCCTCTAATGATGCCACTGACTATCTGTCAATGGCATCATTAGGGGGTGCGGAGGGTAGGCCCTCAGCGGGTGACACCATAATGGGAGGTGACACCCAATGTTTTTTAAACGTATATTAAAAAATTAGATTTTTACCAATTTTAAAACTGTAAACATTTTTAAAATGGTCATTTCTTATTTGTTGAGAAATTTGTGGGAGATAATATTGTTAATTAGTCACATGAGTGTAGTAATAGACTGAAGTTATACTATGTAAATTTCTAATGACCAAACATTTTATATAATATTGAGGAAGAAGGTGACATCATAAATTACTGCTCTGGATGACACCAATACTAGGAATTCCATTGAATATAAGTATATAAGTATATTCACATTCAATAGTTATATAACTATTGAAACTTCGTTATTTCTTATTTATATGCAGTAAATGAAGTATTACGTACGCAGTAACTCTCATGAAAATATTTTTTTAACTATAAATAATTTCAATGATAAATTAATTCAACTGAAACTATTTGCATATTCTGCATGTAATTATATATACAACTGGCAGTTAAAACATCAATCATAAAATATTCATGAAATTTATAAAATCATTAATTTACATGAGAGAATTTTATTACACAGAAGCAATTAATATGGATCCCTATTAAGAGAACTTTGAACTGTACAGCGTTCTCCCGTATAACGCAGCGATACATATTGCGCTATACGAGAACGAATAATTATCAGACGATTTTATGCAAATTTAAACTTGTTTCTGAGTTCTTTTATAAAGCTTTACATCTTTTATAACTATTAGTTTCACTGTGTATATATAAATAAAAGGTAAGTGTATGTATTTTGTGTTTCTAAACAAAAAGTCAAAAAGTATGCCAAATATTAAATTTATCCTATCCGCTATACGAGGCTTTTTATAGCGTTGTATGAGTACTAATCGCAATTTTTACGTCGCGTTATAAGGGAGTTTACTGTACTTTACTTTTTAATTCAAATTCAAACAAGTATTACTAGAGAAAACAAAAATATGGCATAAAACACATCAAGATTATCGCAAACTATAAACACTGTTTATAGTTTGTTTCTATTTATAATTTCTATACATCAGATTTTACAAATAAGGAAGTATCGCTGATTATCTCTGTCCATTGGGAAAAAGGTAAAGACGAATAACAGAAAATAAATTAATCCAAACTATATTTTGTTTTGGATTGATAACTATAAGAAAATGCAAAATTTGGAATCCAAATAATGAATAAAACCGAGTCCCGAATAATTGGGTCTCCATTACGATGTGAAAAACGGTACAAATCAGTGTCACATTCACTACTGCGGGATTAGAGCGACAACAAAACTAAAGACGTGATCAAAATAAAATACTGTGCATTAAAAACGTGTTCCTTTAACGCCGATTAAAAGTTATTGAGCTGTACAGGTTGACATCCAAAAATCCGGCAACCGAAAATCCGGATTATTCAGTATTCCGGCATGAATTTCAGGAGCTTATTTTCAAATTTCCCCGCACTGTCGCGCCACTGTTTTCTGGAGCTGCCATTGATGTTTTGATGTACACCATTCTCAATTGTTCGGTGTTGCTTGCCACGCTAACACGTAGTTCCGCTCATTCCTTCTTTTTTTTAATATTTATTTGCTGTTGTTTAGCCCAATTATGGATTCAGCAAAGAAGAAATGAGGCATAAAACGTGAACATCGTGCGTTATCGATCGCAGAGAAAGTGGAAATACTAAAAAAACTTAATAACGGTGTGTCCGTGCGAACCATTTGTGAAACGTACGACTGTAAATATATACAGCATATATAAACCTTCAATTATCCGGTATATTCAAAAATCTGCCACTCCTCAGGTCCCGAGATTGCCGGATTTTTGAATGTCTACCTGTATATATTGAACAAAAAATAACAAATGGTTCGTTTTTTCGCTTACAGATGGCGCTACGCATATCTGTTCTAATGTTTTCTTCTCTTTAATAAATTACTAAAAAATTTAAATTTGTTGGCAAATTTTTCATTATCTGTATATAGTACATGAGCTTAAGCATGGACGAGTAGAGCCATTTAAGCGATTTCATTGGATTAAAATTACCACGTGTTATGCATAAATGGACGACATCTGGCATATTCAAAAATCCGCCACTCCTCAGGTCCTGATGTTGCCAGATTTTTGAATGTCTACCTGTACTGAAAGATAAAAACTTTTGTTCAGAAGACATTCGTTAATTATCTATAAAATGGGAAATTGCCATTAATAACAAAGGCGATTAAATAATTGATTAAATGTAAGCCTTCTTTTTTTTTTTTTTTTCTGAATTTAACTAAAAAATTTAAATTTGTTGGCAAATTTTTCATTATATGTATATAGTACATGAGCTTAAGCATGGACGAGTAGCGCCATTTAAGCGATTTCATTGGATTAAAATTACCACGTGTTATGCATAAATGGACGACATTAGCGGAATATATTAGTCGGCCATTTTGGTAACTGATTATTGTAATTGTGTTATAAAACTGACGTTCAGAACCATTAATCAGATAAAAAACTGATTAATGGTTGTTAGAAATCTCAAATTTCTCTACTAATGATATTTTAAAACTAAATATTATACTGAACTTGCATAGATAGGTGGTAGCTGTGTGCCAATATTCTGTCAATAAAACAGTTGTTGCATCAATTAATTACGTAAATTCTTATCCAAATATTCTTTAGAAAAATTTCGATACATAAATTCCTTATTAGAATAATGTAAAGAAAAACGTAAAGACATATCATTAAAATAAAACAGTACAATAAATTTGAAACTTTTTGATTTATTCGTTTGCATGAACAATCTCTAGATGAATTTTTCAATAACTTTTGCATTCTTTCAAATTTACATTATTTTAAATAATAATAACGATGATAATAAATGTGGATAAGTACTGTGGATACTCGTGTTTTCCTATTTTTTATTATTATTATTATTTTTTTATTTTCTTTCTTTCTCTGGAATAGAACTGGAAGAGAATTTCGGAAAACTTTTTTTTTTTAAATATCATTTATTTAAATCAGAAAGAATGCGATGTTACTTTACGGAATTTTTGAATTCCGAAAACATCTTCAATTTTGATAAATTTATGATAAACGTTGAACGAATAAAAGTGTAAAGCATTTTCCAAATGTTTCTTTAATCATCTTATCGATCGAAAGTTGGTTTGTGCGCGCTTCTCATGAATATTTCTCGTTCTCTGTCGTTATCAATTCCACAGTTTTATTAAATTTGTTCATCATTAAATACAACTAATTGCATATAATTATATCTCGTCATTAAACCAGTTCCATTTTTATGCTGTTCGAAATTTTTTATAAAATCCAAATTCTTTATAAAAACTCACTTGTAAGTTTAACATTGTTCCTCTTAAAAATTATGTTAATACCAGTAAAACTTAGCATCGATAATATTGTCATTTAATAAAATTAATTAATATTCAATCAGTAAAAGGATAAATAGTTGTATTCATAAGTGTATCAGCTTGAGAGAGAAAGAATACAGTGAGAAGATCATAGGATATCAAGGAAAAGATTTAAAGGATCTGAGCAAAAGTGTAGCAGACACTATTGAAAGAGAGAACTCTTATGATACGACTGTCAGACTGGCTCATTTGAACACTATTAGTAACGCTAATAATACAATAATAGCATTATTATTTATCGAATTAAAATTACATAAATAAAGAATTAATAATAATAATATAGAAAAATTTCCTAACTAGATTGATTTATCTTACTGTAGCACTATATAAAAATTCCTAGGAGATGATCTTTCTTTTATATTTGGTGTTACGATGTTACTGATTTATGACATATTTACATAAATTTAATTTTTATTTTTAGTTGTAGTATATTTATATGCAGTAATACCCCGGAATTACATAATAGGTGGGACCTAGAAGCATAACGTAAGTCGAGGTACCTATAGATTCTCAAATGTAATTTCAGATACATATATATTATGTTCTTCACTGGCTTATTATTATCAAGAAAACAACAAATTGTAAAAATTTATAATATGTAGTTTGTAATTAAAGACTCTTAATCAACAAATCAGCAAATGAATAATACACTATGTAATCGTGAAACAAACAAGTGGACGAGGGGCAGGATGAGAAGTTACGTATCTCCGAATTTGCGTAAGTCGAGGTATTACTGTACATTAAAAAAAAAGAAACAGAATGACTAAAAATAAATTTTATTGAGCATATAAACTCGAATTAAAACAAAAAATATGTATAATAATAATAATATTGAGGTTTAGTATGCAATTTTATATCTGCCATTGAACTAAATTTTTATCAATTTTCCGTTAGTTCCTAAACTATAATTACTTGTGTACAATACTTTATAGCACTTTTAAATGCTTCTATTTATTAAAATGATACATAAAAATAAATAAATCAATAAATAATTATACTGTATATAAAAATGCATTTCTATAATGATAATATTCATATTTTGCCATAGTAATGAGTAGTAAGATAATGCTAATATGGCAGATATATGCTGCTAACCATCCAAAGGTATTTTTATAATAAAAGCTGATTATGGTAGTTTTCACTTAATTATAATCACTGCCAAATCAATTTATATGTATAGATGCATTTTAATGATCTTTTAAACTATTAATTATTGATAGCTACAGTAATAAAAACCAGTATTAAAATTTTATAGGCGCTTTACGAAAATTTTCTTCTTAGTTTCTATCATGCGATTAAATAATTTAGAGGAAAAGCATTATTTTTGCAATAGAATTAATTAAAGACAATAAGCGTAGAAACTTTAATATTCCGTTTAATACAAGATGGAATTGCGTTTCGTGTAATTCAATTAATCTACCTGTTCGCTAGTTTAATTTTAAAAACTTTAAAGTGCAATAACGATTCACGTTAATTAAACGAATCAAAGAAGAAACGAAAAAAAGAACTACCTATGTAATTGGTTGGAGGTGCAAAGGTTGCGAAACATTTTATTTTTTTCTTTCTTTTTTTTTTTTTTGTGTTGTCGAGTTGAATAAAAATATTTTTTAAAACAACTGAAATTATTTATGTTACAACCCAATACTATGAATATTAACTGAACAGCCATTCTATTTTATTTGGACTTTAAATGCTAGTAATTAAAGTCCAAATAGCTAGTAAATTATTAATTGCTAGTAAATATCATTAAAATAGGAAGAATTAAATAATATTTCCATCTTCATTGTTATGGTTTAAAGACTATGACAGTGATGTTCAACTAGTCAATCGCAAAATGATGTTTGGTCGATCTCTTGTTTATTCCTCCTTACAAATTTAATTAAAACTGAAAACGTAATATTTTATTTATCATTATTCTGTTTTATTTTTTTATTCTCTTTAAGTGTATTGATATTGTTTATTTATTTTTTGTTAAAATTGTCAAATCAGTAATTTTCTTATAAGTTCAGATAAATGAATTAATTTGAATCAGTAGAAGTCAAACAATGAGCTGTGATCTAGCCTATATAAAAGAGTAAATTCCTGAATAATTTAGTATAGAAAAGTAGTTCACATAGTAAAAAAGATTGAATGCCACTGGACAATGACATCACATGTGATGATTTTTATAGGAAAGAAAACTAATTATTTGCATCCTTAGTCTTACTTTTTTTCTATAATCTGTATCTTATTTTTTCTTAATAAAATTACCAATCATCTACATAAATTTTTGAATTATGGTAATTTATATAATAAAGGTTTGAATATCATTGTAATTTTTAATTGTATAATTATTAAAAAAAATGTTTAATTTGATTTTTATATTCTAACAAATAAATTTGCTATTCAATATCTGTCTTTGAGTTTATTTACCTGTTTTTTTTTTTTTTATAAATAGTCTAATGAAAAAAGAAAATCTTTCTATCCTTATAATGTATTAATATGATTTTAACTGAATATGTCATAAAATAATGATTATCAAACTGTTATAACTGTTAATCCATGCTATTTATTAAATACTTAGTAAAAGAAAATTCATGGATTTGTGATTATAGTTTAAATTATGCTGAAAGTTATTGAGAGGAGTTTAGTTGATCTGATTACAATTTTTTTATGCAAATTTGCATAAATATCTGCTTTGATTTCTGATATTTTTATTCTAAACTTTATTCAAAAATACATTCAGTATAGAAGGTGTTTACAAAGTCCATGAAACAATACAAATGGCTGTATTTTCACAGAGAGACATAGACATGCACTACTTGAATGATTATAAAATAAAAAATTCACTCACCAAATTGTTTCCACATCTTACAAATGTTCAATGTATCTACTATTGGTCACATGGCACACATCTATTCTACAGTCCAGTTTGGCCCATACCCTATTCAGCATATCAGATGAATAGATAATGGCAGCTGTGATGCAGTGTCAGATTCTGGAGGTCCTGTGGTATGAATGGTACAAAGATTTTGTCCTTCATGTAACCTCACAAGAAGTTACATGGGGTCAAGTCTGGTGACCTTGGTGCCAGCATGTGAGTGCCTGATCATGTGCTGAGACAAAGCCAGTTCAACTGGTGATTGACAATGGAAGCTTCATCCTACAGTTAGACGGCACCCCACCACATTTCGGCAATGATATATGTCCATATTTGAATGAGGAGTTGCCATATCATTGGATTGGCTGCATCTCGGTACATGACTAGACACTCATATGCTGGTCACCAAGGTTATCAGACTTGATCCCATGTGAATTCTTGTGGAGGTTATGTGAAGGAAAAGCTTTTGTACCACCACTACCACAAGACCTCCAGAATCTGCTACATTGCATCACAGTTGGCATTGCCACATTCACCCAACATGCTGAATAGGGTATGAGCCAAATTTGGACTATAGGATGGATGTGTGCCATGTGACCAATGGTTGGCACATTGAACATTTGTAAGATATGGAAACATATTTTGGCGAAATACATCTTTCATTTTATAATCGTTCAAGGTCATGTCTATTGGCGAAATACATCTTTCATTTTATAATCGTTCAAGCTCATTTCTGAAAATATAGCTTTTTGTAATGTTTCATGGACTTTGTGAACATTCTGCATTATAGAAATGTATATGAATATTTGAAATAGAATATAAATGTAATTACTAATACAGTGGTGCTTCGCAATTCGACACTAATCTGTCGCCAAAGTAATGTTGAATTGAGAAACTGTTGAATTGCAGGACAATATTTCCCATATAAGACTATGTAAAATAGATTACTTTGTTATCAGTCCCCATCCCACTTCCCTAACAGGTGAGGTGAGAGAGATACACTATATTATTTACTTTATTATATATGTTTTACTATTTTATAACAAATTAAATTACAAAATACACTATTTTATACACAACACACAATTTATTAGCCCTTGGATGTTGGAAGGAAGTCTTCCAGCAGACACCTTAGCATCCATAATCTTCTCTCTCTGCTGCAAAACGTTGCCACAGTTGTCCTAGGAACGCCATACTCGAGTTACAGCAAAATGTTGCCACAGTTGTCCTAGGAACATCATACTCGAGTTACATTTTAATTGTTGTACCTTTCTGCACTTTAGCTACAAGTTTTTTCTTCGACCTTTCGCTCAATCGAGTGTTCTTCTTTTCAGAATTATTCCTCTGGTCAGTTCTCGTTCAATCAAGTGTTCTTCTTTTCGGAATTATTCCTCTGGTCAGTTCTCTTTTGAACCCATCCTTACATTTCACCAAGAAAATAATAATAATAACTATGGTTGCACAAATTTTTTACTTTCGGAAAAATGCAGAATTGAATATAATAATTACAAGTTAATTACTTTCTGAAAAATGTAGAATTGAAAACAAATTTTTTACTTTCTGAAAAATGTAGAATAGAAAATTAACACAAACAACACGGGCAACTATTTTCTGAAGAATGTAGAATTGAAAATTAACACAAACAACATAGGAAAACACAAAAGTAGCCCAAAAAGAACTGACACATAGCAAATTACATCACACAATTCCATGCACGCACATGCGCCAACCTGCGAAACTCAAATGTCAAATTGTGAGACCGATGAATTGCGGGATGTCGAATTGCGAGGCACCACTTTAGTTTAAATAAATGCATGCATTTACTTAAACTGGTATTATCCTTTCTAAAAAAATTTTATAACTTTTTTCCAGATGAAATAATTATATGAAATATTTTTAAATAATTTAGATAATTAATAATTGATTCAATTAAATATTAATTTTTTAATAAAATAAACATTGTGAAATGCATAAAAATATATTATCAAAATAAGTCTTTCTATGATTTTAAATAAATACAAAAATGAATCTGGCAATAAAGTTTATTAAAATTATATAGTTGTTCCAAAATAAATCTGATGATTCAAATTATAAACAATATTGAAGAATAATCTCTGTAACTAACAATATATAGATGACAGGCATAAAAAGTATTAGCTAGATCTAAAATTAAAATATTTGTGCTTTTATTTAATTCTATACTTTAATTAGGACTAAAACCAATTAAATGATATGATAATATATGATTTTTGAATTATTATTGACAGTAGAAATGAAGCATTACTTTAGATTGATTATTATTTTTAAATTATAAAGTGTATATTTATGAAACAAGTTACATTATTTTTAATATATAGTAGATTTTCCATTTACATTGCTAATTCATCCAAAAAATTTTCACATAAGTTGAAACCATTATAAATCCAATAATGCTTAAATATGACACATAATTGAGTGCAGTAGTGAATGAAATAGCCAAATGAAATTTATGATTATACAGTTGACAATCAAAAATCTGGCAGTCAATATTATTCTAGTTCCATCAGCTATCTGGCATGAATGTTAGAGCGCATTTTTAAATTTACCGGGTTGGCATGCCATTGTTTTCTGGAGGAGTTGTTTATGTTTTGATTGCCTTGTACTCCAGAATCAGATGTTTTGGGCATGCTTACAACCAGGGTTGCCAGATTGGCTTTTTTGATGCCAAATGAGCTCTTTTAGGATTTTTACAATAGATCAATATAATTTCACATTGTCTTGTTTATATTATTTACAGCCTTACTGTTTAAATTATTGAAATTTATGACAGTTGTGAGTAAAGCAGGGTAAACGTTTAGCTTACCTGTGAGAGACTACGCAAAGCATGGTGCATACCTCAGCAACTTTGAAAAGTTTGTCTTGAAAGCAAATTTTTTGGAATGAATCTTTAAACAATGGAATTGTTGATTCATATTTTGATCATCAGTCAGTGAGAGCCAGATCTTTAATTCACTAATGTATAATTTTTCCAAAAGGTAAAATTAAAGTGTTAAAATAAAAAGAAAGATTTAAAAGATTGAAATTCAAAATGTCGTAGAAGTATGCACAACTCTTCACGTAGTCTCTGACAGGTAAGCTACATGTTTCCCAAAGGCAGGACTGTGCTCAAAAATAAGCAAGAATAATATTTTGGGTTACTGATCATAGTGCACATACAACATTCACTTTTATATGGGAACGAATTCTGCACTGAAACCTTTTCTATTTAAAAGTTGCATGAAGAAAATAATTTTTTAAAATTATCTCTCTGAAGCTTTCAAACTGTTAAATTCTGCCAAAGTGAAATGTTTTGAAGTATCTCATTTATTAAAAAGTCTTGTCTATTCTAAATTATTTACTATTGCTGATTGGCAAATGTTTTATTGAACATTGCATTAATAAGTCTATCAGCCTTGCAAGCCAATGAAAAGGAACAAATAGCAAAGCAGATAAATTTTTAACATTTAACAACTTAGTTTTACAGAAGTATTATTTTCCCATTATATTATTCTATTTTCATAAATTAAAGCATAATATAATTGAAAAGATTGATTTGATTTAGATGCTTAGATGAAGTGCTCTGTTTAAGCAGTTAGTTAAACAGTTACAACACTAATAATAAACCATACAAATTTGTTACACAATGTAATACTACATGTAAGCTCCATATCAGTGACAAAGATCTGAGATTGTTATATTTATATATTATTGTATTTAATAAAATTGCATTAAATACGGTTAACATTTTTTCAATAGTAAAAGAATAAGAAGCAATGAACAATTATTATTATTAAACTCTAAAAGTGAGATCTTATTAAAATCAATTTTACTGGTCATTTAAGAACAATTTGCTAATTTAAACTTATTGATAACCAAAAAAATGATAATTTAGCAAATAATTAATATATAGCTTATATATACCATATTACATCGAATTTAAGCTGCACTTTTTATTCAAATTTTTAAGACGTAAAACTTGGGTGTGGCTTAAATTCAAAGCCAATATTTTATCATCTTATTTCTCCTGATCTCCCACTCCTCAATGATCGGGGTTTTGCTTTACGTTCTATACATGTGCATAGTATTACCACTGTTGATGAGCATTTATTCAGTGGTCTCCTGTTCATACTTTTCTGATTTAATTCACTTGCTGTTTGATAGTAGCTGTGTACAATCGTGTCATATTTTAATTATAAGAAAAATCATGAATTACTATAATACTGTTTATAACTGCTGATGGACTATATAATTATTTATTATTTTTTTTATTGCATTTAAAAAAAAAAAACATATAAAAAATAATTTGTTATGAGTAAATTAATTAAAACTAGATTAACTATATTGGAATGAAGTCTTCCAACAGACACCCTAATACTCATAATCTTCTTTCTCTGTTGCAAAACGTTGCCACATTGTCCTAGGAACGCCATACTCGAATTACATTTTAATTCTTCTAACTTTCTGCACTTTATCTATAATTTTTTTCTTTTTCTCTTCGCTCAATCAAGTGTTCTTCTTTTCGGAATTATTCCTCTGGTCAGTTCTCTTTGAACCCATCCTTACATTTCACTCAAAAAATAATAATAATTACAAATTTTTTACTTTCTGAAAAATGTAGAATTGAATATTAACACAAACAACACGGGCAAACACCAAAGTAGCCCAAAAAGAACTGACAAACAGCAAATGACATCACACAATTCCGTGCACGTGTATGTGCCAATCCGCAAAACTCAAATGTTGAATTGCAAGGCACCACTGTAACTTAAGGAACATGAACATATATATTGTCTGTTCATGTGTAGTGTTATTGAATACTTGATACAAATTTTTACAATAGATCAATATAATTTCACATTGTCTTGTTTATATTATTTACAGCCTTACTGTTTAAATTATTGAAATTTATGACAGTTGTGAGTAAAGCAGGGTAAACGTTTAGCTTACCTGTGAGAGACTACGCAAAGCATGGTGCATACCTCAGCAACTTTGAAAAGTTTGTCTTGAAAGCAAATTTTTTGGAATGAATCTTTAAACAATGGAATTGTTGATTCATATTTTGATCATCAGTCAGTGAGAGCCAGATCTTTAATTCACTAATGTATAATTTTTCCAAAAGGTAAAATTAAAGTGTTAAAATAAAAAGAAAGATTTAAAAGATTGAAATTCAAAATGTCGTAGAAGTATGCACAACTCTTCACACAGTCTCTGACAGGTAAGCTACATGTTTCCCAAAGGCAGGACTGTGCTCAAAAATAAGCAAGAATAATATTTTGGGTTACTGATCATAGTGCACATACAACATTCACTTTTATATGGGAACGAATTCTGCACTGAAACTTTTCTATTTAAAAGTTGCATGAAGAAAATAATTTTTTAAAATTATCTCTCTGAAGCTTTCAAACTGTTAAATTCTGCCAAAGTGAAATGTTTTGAAGTATCTCATTTATTAAAAAGTCTTGTCTATTCTAAATTATTTACTATTGCTGATTGGCAAATGTTTTATTGAACATTGCATTAATAAGTCTATCAGCCTTGCAAGCCAATGAAAAGGAACAAATAGCAAAACAGATAAATTTTTAACATTTAACAACTTAGTTTTACAGAAGTATTATTTTCCCATTATATTATTCTATTTTCATAAATTAAAGCATAATATAATTGAAAAGATTGATTTGATTTAGATGCTTAGATGAAGTGCTCTGTTTAAGCAGTTAGTTAAACAGTTACAACACTAATAATAAACCATACAAATTTGTTACACAATGTAATACTACATGTAAGCTCCATATCAGTGACAAAGATCTGAGATTGTTATATTTATATATTATTGTATTTAATAAAATTGCATTAAATACGGTTAACATTTTTTCAATAGTAAAAGAATAAGAAGCAATGAACAATTATTATTATTAAACTCTAAAAGTGAGATCTTATTAAAATCAATTTTACTGGTCATTTAAGAACAATTTGCTAATTTAAACTTATTGATAACCAAAAAAATGATAATTTAGCAAATAATTAATATATAGCTTATATATACCATATTACATCGAATTTAAGCTGCACTTTTTATTCAAATTTTTAAGACGTAAAACTTGGGTGTGGCTTAAATTCAAAGCCAATATTTTATCATCTTATTTCTCCTGATCTCCCACTCCTCAATGATCGGGGTTTTGCTTTACGTTCTATACATGTGCATAGTATTACCACTGTTGATGAGCATTTATTCAGTGGTCTCCTGTTCATACTTTTCTGATTTAATTCACTTGCTGTTTGATAGTAGCTGTGTACAATCGTGTCATATTTTAATTATAAGAAAAATCATGAATTACTATAATACTGTTTATAACTGCTGATGGAAACAAATTGACACCTTTTTATTATTTTAAACAAAAAACTGAACCCAAGGAAAATTTTCCTAAGGGTGTTATAATTCAAGCACAAAAGAATTCATGGATGACAACAGAATTGATGAAAGATTGATTAGAACATGTTTGGGAGAAAAAACCTGGGTGCTATTTTAAAAAAAAAAAGAGTGACAGTATATCTGAAGAAGATTATCAATAAATTAGGTAGCTTATTTATATATTAGTACTTATCTAAGTAAATAAAAATGTTTCTTATTTTTCAATACCTATTATAAAATCAATTTTATTTTTTCCAATTTTAAAATCATACTGTGGCTTAAATTCGAAGTAATATGGTAATTTGATTTATTAAAAAGATATCAAACAAATATTTGATTTAAGAAAGAAGAATAATTTTCATCAAAAATGATTTATCCATTCACTTTGCAATACCTAGGGGAACAAATATTTAGTAAATTTTAAAACAAAAATATTTTTCTGTTTCAACAAATATTAACTATTGTTAATTTATGAAAAAATTCTGAAAAGGTTCGAAATGAGTATTAATACTGATACTCAAAAGTTAGGTGCATATACAATATTCCGCAACTTGCATATATCCAATCTTCATAAATCTGAACTTAAGTAAAAAAATATTCCAAATTTTTTCTTTTTTGAGGTATAGAATTTTAAACATTTATAGTATTTTTTAGTTTCAAGTCCAAACATGATGGTTTACAACATTTAAAAGTTTGTATTACATGATTTATTTATGTATTGTTTGTTGATCTTAAATTATCATATTACTGCTACAATACTTTTTCTGATTTACACAAAATTCAATTTATGTAAAAATCTTTGATCCCAATTATTTGATAAGTTAGAGAATACTTGTGTATTTATTTCAATACAGTGTAACAATCAGCACTATAAGAAGTAATGCTAATTCTCCTGTAGAATACAAATTAATTGGGAGGGATTTAAGTAAAAACTTTGAAAATAATTAACAATAATGGTTAAAATCTGTAAATTAATACATTAAGCATTGATTAGTAGTAAAAGATATTTTGTTAACTCATATTTTAAAATTTTAAGTTAACAAAAGTTAATAAAAACTTAAAACCCATTAGGGAAAGTCTTCATGTGTACATTGTCCAGAAATAGTTTTTCCAATAGCTGCAGAGAGAAAATTGTTTACCGGGACATCAACAACACATTGTTAACTCAAACTAGCAATCATCATTGTCATTATATTCAGCATTCATACTCTTGTTCTGAGAATATTACCAAATGAGCAGAAATTTGTTTCATAGAGAATTGGAGCAAACGTTTATTTAATGAATTATGCTTAACTTTTGAACACCAGTGTGATCACAATTATGTGAAAAATCTTTAGAAAAACACATGGTATTTTATCTAATTTAATATATTCATGCTCAAGATCTGTATATATAATGAAATGGCTGAAAATAATTTATTAAAAAAGCATTTTGTATGAAGGAACTGAAACTTGTTCACAGTTTTACTTTATTATTATTATTATTATTTTATACTGACTCTTACTTTGTGGTATTTAAACAACTATGCCACACTATAAAAATGATTAGTGATTTATATTTCTGTGATTATTTTTTTTTGTTTTATAAACTATTTATGTTTACAGTTAATTTTTTATTTTTCAAACAATTTAAAAATATTTAGAAATACATTTGTTATAAAATGCAAGACATATCCAGTTGCTAGAAAGTTTATTTGTAGCTTAAAGAATATGATACTATATATGTAACAAAGCACTAGTGTAAATTAATTCCTGTTTTCAATTATTTTATGTATTTGTTTATTTTTACATAAAATCAAAGAAAAATTTTTAAGGTAAAAGGAGAAGGGTCTTTAAATTTGTGACTTCACGGCCAGGTGGGTCAAGCTTGGTATGATGAAAAATGACAAAGGGGATTAAAGTGTCTGAAATAGCATGACATGTTTATAGATGATATTTTAGTATTGTATTGTATTTTTCTGAAATTCTGTAGAACCAGTATTATTGCAATAAAAATATATATATAGGAATACGACTGTATCATACAGTTAGAAACTGGTCAATTTGAAAACTAAAACCAAAACAAAAATGGCCATCATAGGTACTTTAGTAAACATTTTAGAAATTAAAACTTTTATAATTTTTTTTAAACGAAAAGTATTTGAGTATTATCATCAGAAATCTTTATAAAATAGAAAAAAAAAATTTATCGTAAATCTATGAACAGCATCTACAAAACAATACTTTAATAAAAGTATTGTTTTGTGGGTGCTGTTCATAGATTTATCTATTTATATAGCATTTGGAATCCATTGGTTTTTTTGTGGCCAAATTCAACATTGATTTAATCAGTATAATGTCACCTACATGACATGGTGTCATACATTGTTGCACCATGATATCACATCATCACAATAATATTGCATTTTATATGTATAGATTAACAATAGACAGTGCTAAATGTTACAGTGCACATATTCATCTGTTGCCTGGCATTTAGTGCCATATACTGTCAATAATATAAAATTTTAATAAAGATCAAATGCTATCCTGTATCGATTAAACGACACAATGTCAAGGTATCTTTTAATAGCAGAACATCACTATCAAAATTTATTAAAATTACTAATTAGTTCAAAAGTTATTAGTGGGGGAACAGACAGTCTAAAGACATGATGGTGATCTTATAAGCCTCCTTTTCCTTTGGAAAGAAGCTAATAATGAGCCTTTGATATTGTTTAGTGTTTATGTTTAATTGAGTGTAAACAGATATGTTAATGTATTCGTATCTGCTTTGGCATATAAACAATTATCATCTTACTAGTAAAGATTTAGGAGTTGTATTAACTGTGTAAATTTTACAGATTTGTAATAGGTACAGTTGCCTCCTTATTATTGCAACAATGAAGTTTTGATACTACTTAATCTTATCTTGTTACGGATTCTTAGAACACAATATCTTGAGTGTATTTTTTAAAGATAGCTACAGATTAAAAAATAATAATTCAGTTGCTAAAATTAATTATATAAGTTATCATCCAAGTGATAATGAGTTTAAGTAATGCAGAATTTGATTATTTACATTTAGATTGTGATACTGATATATCATTCTGCCAGATTTCTTGTTACAATACTAAATTTTTATAAAAGTTAAAAACTGAAACATTTACTAAGATTATTTCCTAGAAAACTAGTCGAGAGATAAACATTTATCGATGTAATTGTCATAACACACATTTTTGATAATGCTATTTGCTTAATTCACACCGATCGAGTACAAATTTAGAGTGTAGCTGCACTTAATGCAGTTAATACAATAGCTTGAATGAGCAAGAAACGTAAACCGTGTCAACATTTCATTCATTCGTCGTGTATTTAGCGTCACGTGATTTGTGTCGATGTATGACTCAAAGGGAAAAATACCGACGACAATGTAGTGTTTATGTATGGCTTCACTGGCTGTTCGTATGCGTGACGTCAGTCACGTCACAAACTTTAATCGAAGTGAAATCATTCTATTTTTAATCGAATCGAACAGGTGGTAGGCAACATGACGACGATTTAATTTTTCACCATCGAAACGTTTACATAAAGAAATGAGCGACGAAAATAAGGGAAAAGAAGAGAACCAGTTCGATGCCATCTTAGACCATTTAGGTCATTTCGGAAGATTTCAGGCTTACGTGTTCGTTTTAGCCTGCATTCCACAGATATTTGTGGGCATACACATGTTATCCAGCGTCTTTGTCGAATACATACCCAAACACAGGTAAGAGGGTCCACCATTTCTTTTCGAAATGTTAACGAACTCTCATTCGATTTGACGTTGTCGACGGAGTTTCCGTCGATGCTCCAATAGAATGCTTTCTTACAAATATTTCGATTTTGTGTTTATTATTCTTACAGAAACGGCCCGATTGGTCGATCGATTTTCGGATTTAGTTTTTCAGCCAATGAGGTCTCCTTATTTATGCATAATGAATATTTATGATGATTGATTTATTTTTAGTGAGATCGATCGATTAGGTGCTATTTACGAAAGTTATTTTTGATGCAGTTGTTCAATTACTTTTAAGTTAATATACCTGTACTGTAGTTTTATTTTCTGATTAGTGTTAACCTATACATTTAGGTATCTAATCAGAGGTTAACTATTGAAGATTATTTACGATAAAATACATTTTTCTTGATAAAAACTTTATCAATTTTTATTTTTATAATTCTCTTTCATACTGATATTGTTGATAAAGATATTTTTGATAGAAATTTGAATGTGATATGGCATATCTTCACAATTCAGAATTAATTATGTAAACTGTTTTTCATAAATTAATTTGATATTAGTTTCTCAGGTTATATTTTTTTGTGTATTTATATTTTCTAACACAAGTAATGTAGCAATTGTTGCAGTAAAAATTTTTTTTTAAATTATTCCAAAAATAATTTTCCAGTTTTATAATGATTTTTAACTTTAATTTTATTATATTTGTTGTTTCCTTGCTAGCTAGGATAAAATGAGAATGTAAAATTGTGACTAGCAAAAGCATTGTCATGAGTAAATGTACAGATAGGCCTCGATTAGTGCGAATTATAGGTTCCACGAATTTCTTGCACTATTCGAAGTATTAACTATATATAAAATATGGTAATTGGTTCTTGTTGTGAGATTCCGGCCATTAGCTAACTTCATAATGAATAACCACAATAAACTTAACACTAACTGTTTAAGAAATAAAAGGTTCCGGCCATTAGCCAACCTCACGATGAATAACCACAATACTAACTTCCGGCCATTAGCCAACCTCACGATGAAAAACTATAATACTGACTGTACAAGAAATTTGCCATTTTAGCCAACCTCATGATGAATAACCACAATACTAATTGTTTAATGCCATCAGCCAACCTCACAATGAATAACCACAATATGAAAATAAATATTTCTTAAGCAGTTAGTTAACTGTTTAAGAAATATTTATTTTCATATTTTAGATCGTTGTTCATCATCTACATTAATAACTTACCAGGAATTGTGTCTCATACCATGATCAAATCAACCGCCAAATTCTGTACTGTACTGTATGTATACAATAACAAAGCTGAATAATAGTTATGTTTGTTAACAGCTAAAAAGCCCATCTTTCTGATGTTTCACCCCTTCAATGCCAAGTGACTGTTCTTGGACTGCTCCTCGTCCGGTTTTAATCGGACGAGGAGCAGTCCAAGAACAAAAAATTCACATTAATTTGTTAATTGATATCATAAAAGGGGATGGACATTTGTTAGTAAGACTAGTTTTATGCTCACAACTTGCATTAATCGAATATTTGCTCGCACTAATTAAAAACGGTATCATTTTTATAAGTCGCACTAATCGAATATTGCATTATTCGAACTCTCACTAATTGAGGCCTACCTGTACTTATTAATAATAACTAATATATGGCTGCTTGCTTTTGTATTATTTACTATAAATAAAGCAGAGGATAATAAGTTTTAAGAAATAGTATCATTGTTTATTTCAGAAGTTATTTGTTGCTAAATTAAAATCAGTATAATATAGAAACAAGAAGGGTTTTTTTTAAGTTGTTCATTTTGTGAGCCACATAAAAGTGGCTATAAAAATGATAATGAGAACTAGAAAAAAAATTTTATAATTTAAATATTATAATTATTTACTTATTTTGTTTAACTTAATTATTATTGTACTGTTTTTTGTTTTTTTTTTTCTTTTCCAATTTTAGTAAGGGACCAAGCAAAAATATTTTGCATAAAAGCAGCATAATGCCTAGGAATGAGGAGAGGAAACAAACTTGTGATAGGGATACAGATTTATTCCTAACCTTTAATTTTTCTGTGGGTGTGGGACAAAATTCATCACCATTTTATTGATATCCTAAAAGATATCCTATCTTTTCTGCTAGTGACCCTGCCATACTTTTGGTAAACTCCTCTCCATGTTATGTCATTTTTTTTTTTTTTTTAAATAATGTTCTCACTTTGTCCTTCTTTTTCAAAGGGTAAAATCTATAAGTATGTACTGTAACTCTTAATATAATGCCTCTGTCTTTATATATAATCAGTGAATCAATTCTGTATAGACTAAAGATGAATACAGAATAACTAGAAAATGTTTTTTTAAATGAAAATAAAATCAGATCCAATAAATTTTAGCACTTATTAGCAGTTTTAATTTTTTCTTTTTTTTTCAATC
>AYEL01069620.1:0-13841 GCA_000484575.1 Olivierus martensii
ACAACTCCACGGCTATCAATAAAAACGATCCCACTCTCATACCTTCAGCCTGGAAATGGCTTATGAAGAAAAGTCCACGATCCTAATTTTGTCACTTTTATTTGTACTTTATTTATTTATTCATTTTGTATATTTATTTTTATTATTTTTTCTTATTTTTATTTACTAAAATTTAACATTTATATATTTATTTATATTTAATTTAAATTTTAATATTTTGTACTGCAATTTGTATTTTTTAAATTGTATTCCATTAATAGAACACACTAATAGGTTTGACTGACGATGGCTATAGAATAGCTGAAAACGTTATCTCAATAAAGTTACGTTAATTTCCTACTTTTGTGCTGAAATTAAGTTTATTAAATTGTTAAAGTGTGATGATAATGATTATTACATATATTCTCATTAAGTAGTTTGTATTTTTAAAAAAACTTCTTATAATTGTTTATTATAAATTTAGAGATATGCTGAATTATTTTTTTGCCTAGGATACTATAAAGTGTTAAACTAATCCTGATTATGCATTAAGAGAAATTTGCAAAGTACTTAAAAAATTATTATATCTTATCTATGAAAAGTTACATAAATATAGATAGATCCCAACTTTATGAGTTAATTCGGATCTGGAAATTACTTTTAAAGTAAGGCCTCTTAAACCAAGAATCAGTTTCCCATAAACAATGTTAAAATTGGGTTCTGTTGTGACCAATGAAATTTGACCACAAAAAGTTAAATAAATGTCAATAAAATCAAGTTTAGATCAGCGCTTCTCAAACTATGGGTCGTGACTCCATTTGGGGTTGCAAAAATTAAATTCAAACACTTGAATTTCAGTTTATATGTATTTCACAAACGCCCAATATTTAACGTATGACAACATATAATTTTCAGTGTAGTTGGTTGATTGTGTTCATCTTAATAAGTGTGTAAGTATGTACTTGCATGTTTTATTTCATACTTAATACCTGGGGTCGCGAAAAATCTCGTAATAAAAAATGGGGTCACGAAAAATCTCATAATGAAAAATGGGGTCGTGAATTAGGGTCGCGAAAAATCTCGTAATGAAAAATGGGGTCGTGAAGGAAAAAAGTTTGATCGTGAATGAAAAAGTTTGAGAAGCACTGGTTTAGATTGAATAATGATTTATTTATCTAAAGATATGAAAATATAACTTAAAATCAACAAATATACGAGAAATAATTTCTTAATTATTATAAATGCTAAAGAAATTTTATTTTAATTATAATTAACAGATAAGTAGATGAGCTTTCATACAAATGAGCTACTTCCTTAGGCATAAACAAGTAATAGAAGTTATTTACATAATATTCCAAATAAAACCAGAGGGTATACGGCTTCCACTTTTCAACCGTCATTCTGTCATTTTAATTTTTCTGATTTCATAGTAGACAATAAAATTTTTGCTATAAATCTAATCACAAATCGCAATCATGTGTAGCTATATGTCATATAGCTGCCTATGTAGTTTGAAATGCCTTTTTATGAATGTTTAGTATTTATTTACTGCAATTAAAGTTTATACTTAAAATGTTTTTAATACTTCATATTTGAAACCAAGAACTTTCTATATTTACTTGTTAATTTTATTGAACAACTAAAATATTCTATAGGTGCTATATTCCTCACTGTGATAATTCCACAACTCAGTATAATGAATCCTGGGTTCGATACGCTATACCAAAAATTGGAAGTGGTGATGATTCTTCAGATTCTCATGAATGCAGTTATTATAAAACACTACCGCATTCAAATAATAGTTGTTCAGAAGGAAGCTTTAGTAAAGAGTTAACAGAATGCAATGAATGGAAATGGGATGAAGAAGTGTTTTGTTCGACAGTAGTGTCAGATGTAAGTAAGATTTTAAGAAGAAAAAATTTGATGAAATAATTTTTTTTAGTATTAAATGTGATCTGTTTTAGTTTAAGCTTGTTTGCAAATCGAAAAATAAGAAGTCGCAATCAGAGGCTTTATTCATGGTTGGAGTATTATTTGGTGCTGTGACATTTGGTCAAGCTGCAGACAGGTATTTATTTATTTGTAATAAATATATAATTTGTACTCTAATAAATATAATATATATACAAAATCTATTGCAGATGGGGACGAAAATCTATTTTCTTGATAGCACCTGTCTTGCTTTCTGCATCATCCATAGGAACAGCATTTGCAAACAGCTTTCCTCTTTTTTCATTTCTCAGGTTTGTAACAGCTGCAAGTGTATCAGGACTATTTCAAACTGGTTATATTTTAGGTTTGTTTATCTTAACAGCTATCATCATAATTTCTGTTGCAAGTTACTTAATATTTATAGATATATAATTTTATTGTAGCAATAGAATTTGTTGGAAGAACAGAACGTTTATGGTGTGCTAATTCCTTGCAAATGGTATTTGCTGGAGGAGAATTGCTATTAGCAGGTGCTGCAGCAATTTCTAAAAAGAACTGGAAACAACTGCAATTAATAATTTCTGTACCAACTGTTCTATTGTTGGGTTATAATTGGTAAGTTAATATTAATGAATCTTGTTATTTTATGATAAAAATTTAATTTTGCTATACATTGTTTTCATAGGTTGTTACCAGAATCAGCAAGATGGCAAATTTCAAAAAATCAGTTTCATAAAGCACGTTCAACTATTTTGAATGCTGCTTCTTGGAATAGAGTAACCATACCAGAACATTTACTGAGATCACCTAATGATGTACGACTTTACACAAAAGTATTATGAATTAATTTTTGTGAATTACGTTTGAAATTTTGATTTTACATTTTAGCCGGGTATTCATAATTCAAGACAGCAACGCTCAAATCCATTAGATTTGGTAAGAACTCCAACAATGCGCAAATGGACATTAAATTTATTTTTTAACTGGCAAGTTTATTTTTTGATTTTAGTTTGCTAATTTTTACATAAATTTTTTACATTAACAAATTTCTTATATTATAGGATTGTGAATGCAATGGTATATTATGGTCTTTCTTTAAGTGCAGCTAACTTAAGTAACAATGTTTATGTAAGTTTCTCAGTTATGGCTTTAGTAGAAATTCCTGCCATTGCATTATCAACTGTACTTTTGAAGAGAATTGGACGAAGGCCAGTGCTCTGTTCGGTTATGATAGGAGGAGGGATTTCTTGCTTGACTACTGCATTCATACCAAAATGTAAAAACTTTAAAATATTTGTAAATTTTTTATTCTGATTATATTATATAATTTGTTTTCATTATTTAACTTTTTAGTTTATGGCATGATATTAGCTATTGTTGGAAAAGCTGCAATAGGTGCATCATTTTCTATAATATATATTTACTCATCAGAAATTTATCCAACAGTATTAAGAAATACAGGACTAGGAATTAGCAGTATGTGTGCTCGTGTTGGAAGCATAATTGCACCTTTTATAGCTGGAATGGTATGATTTATTTGAATTTTTAAATATTTAATTAGAAAAACTATAAAAAATAACTATAAACAACTGAGTTTTGCTGCTTCTAAAAATACAAGAAATCACAACAAGCACTTGAAGCAGAATAAATACACTATTTTATTATTAGATTGATATATAGTTAAATTTTAGATTATATGAACTCAATACGAAACTTCTCGTGCGATTTTCTCGACAATCCTGGAGTAGTGCACTTTATTACTCACACATTATATTGTCCTAGGAGACTACTACAGGTGTGCAAAATTTCAAAAAAATCGGTGACCCGAATGTCTGAACCTCCCCTTGTAAATCCTAAATATATTTTAGGATATATGTTTTACTTATTTTTCTCTTGAATAGATTCCACTTACTAACAAACTATGCATCGCTTTAAAGTTCTGTTCATGACATATACAGCAATAAATAATGCATACTGAAAAACAATTGAAAAAATTATTCTATAATAGGAAAATACAAAAGATGATAGCTGAATAATATGTAACAATATAGTTTAGGCATTAAATCACTACATTTTTTATGACAATAGTATTGCTAAGTGATAAAACTCATCTTCATTATATTTTAATAATTTAATGTTAAGTATGACTAATTATAATTATTTTAACACTTTTATGTTGACAGAAAATAAAATCCTTATTAACAAGGGAATTTTAAACTAGATTTAATAAATTAATTTTCCAACATTTATTAATTTTACAATAATATATTTTAAAATGCACTGATCTTTCAAATCCAACTTATTGAAATTTATTTTTTTTTTTATATATTTCTTTTTTTAAGTAGATTTGTAAAGAAATATTTAGTAAAATCAATTTTTAAGACCAGGAAAAAATAATAAATTAAAAATAATACAAAAAATCAACATTATACATTAAAACAGCAATTCACAACTGTCTTAATGTATAATGCTGATTTTTTTTTTTTTTGTGGTGGCCTTAATTTAGTTTAGTTTTTAGTTAAATAGTAATATAAAAATAGTTTCATGCTTTTGCTAATAGATGAGCCACCTTGCTAAGATCAGATTCAACAAAATAAAATGTGGTAAAAAGCAATAACATATAGCTTTACTTTCTCCCAGAGTAGCAGATATTGCCTGTAAATTTCACTTCTTTTCCACAGACTATATTTTCCATATTTGAATCTAGGTTGAGTTCAGAACTTTGAAGCCATCTTGTTACACTCACAAAAATACACCCAAAAACAAAGCTCTAAACAGGCTAAATACTTTATTAACAGAAACGTTTTCGACTTTATCAGTAGTATTGCAGCTGAGGTTGACCTACTGATAAGGTCGAAAATGTTTCTGTTAATAAAGTATTTATCCTGTTTAGAGCTTGTTTTTTTTGGTGGCACTTTATGGATTGAGTTCTTTGAACATTCTCTAACTCAGTGAAACTTTCTTTTTATATAATATCAATATAATATAATATATCAATATCAGCTGCATTTACCCCAAATGGATCCACCTCCCAACTTAGAATGTTCATCTCTAGCAGATCTCTGAACCAAATTTGCATATCATTGTACAAATTCTTCAAATACTCAATGTAAGGATTATATAAGGTAATTGTTTGCCTGGCTGTTAATTTAGTATAGGCCCTTTAAAATTTCTGTGGCTCTCCAATGTCTCATTTTTTTCAGATGGTCCCTTGAAGATAACAGGGCTCAGGTTGAGGGCTGCTGCATTAAGATAATGAATTCCTTAAAAGGAAAAGAGGGACATTTCGAAATATTAACATTTTCTTAATAACACATTACAACATAGCAGTACTCAGAATGATAAAATTATTTCAAATTGTAATAAAATGAATGATTTTTGCACATACTGATGTGTAAGTTATTTTAGTTTTTATATGCTTATTTAAATATTTTGATATTAGTTGTAGCTAATTTTCCTTTGAGATATATAATAAATAGTAGTAATGCTGAAAAATCACATGATTTATCCACTTAGTTTATGAGCTTGATATTGATATTACCAGGAGCAAAAGTGCCCAAAACTTTAATATACTGTTATAAAATTTTTAGGATATACTTAGATGAAATTTTGTATCTATCAATTTCACAAATTTCACTATAATCCAACATATATGGCATATGTTTATTTTGATCGTTTTTATAAAAGAAATAAACAATGAGTTTTAGAAATTTTCTATCTCCATATAAAATACAATCAGGCAAATCTGACAAAATTATTATAAAATCATGTATTTTGAAGATTCTAATAGTATATAATACTTGTAATATGTAAATAATTTATAATTATGATATGTTATATATAGATCAGGGCTGTCCAAAAGGCGGCCCATGGTTTGCATGTGGCCTGCCAAGCCATTTTGTGTGGCCCGCAAGGCTTTCACGATTTATGATATAATAATACTTTTTGATTTTTTTTTCACTTTTATTTATTATTTTTTTTTTAAGAGATTAATAAAAAGAATCCTAAATTTCAATTACATTAACTCAATTAATTAATTTTTTCTTAATTATTAGTAATGATTTAATGATCAACAAGATATCAATGACATCACGCTTTTATAAGACTTTCAATCACATCAATTTAGTTTTAACTATTTCAGTTTAAAGTTTTGAACTGTGACTGTATTTTAGTTATTTTTTGGTTTCTAACACACACAATTTCAGTGATTGTGTTGCCGTTGTTGTAAGATTCTGTTTTAATTTTATTTTACTGTTTTAAATTTATTTTATGTTTTAATTTAATTTTTATTTTACCATGAGTTCATTGCATTTGTGAAATCAGTGAGAAAAAAAACATAAAATAGAAAATGAAAATCGAGTATATTAGTTGCGGTGGGAAAATGACTTTTTCATAACAAATCACATGGGTAAACTGCTTTGTTTAATGAACGTTTTCCTAACTTTTGTGATTTTGGTCAGAAAGTATTATCAATGTTTGGTAGTAGTTATTTGTGTGAAAGTGCAATTTCTAACATGAAGATAGTTAAGAATCGATTCGGAATCTATCTTGGAGATTCTTCTCTTTTACATATTCTGTGGATAGCTACAACAGGAATGGATGTAAATCAGTGAGAAAAAAAACATAAAATAGAAAATGAAAATCGAGTATATTAGTTGCGGTGGGAAAATGACTTTTTCATAACAAATCACATGGGTAAACTGCTTTGTTTAATGAACGTTTTCCTAACTTTTGTGATTTTGGTCAGAAAGTATTATCAATGTTTGGTAGTAGTTATTTGTGTGAAAGTGCAATTTCTAACATGAAGATAGTTAAGAATCGATTCGGAATCTATCTTGGAGATTCTTCTCTTTTACATATTCTGTGGATAGCTACAACAGGAATGGATGTAAATATCCAGCTTTTGTAAATCTGCTGCCCTCCCTCATTTATCACATTAAATAGGTACATACATACTTTCTTTTATATTTTATAACTTTTTGTTAACATGTTTATTGGATGCAATCTGGATATTAATTTTGTAACAAGGTTTGTTAATCTGGAAATAAAATTGGTTTCCAAATAGCGTTATATTTATGCGTTCATATTTATTGGATGCAATCTGGTAAATATAATTTTGTAATAAAGTTTGCTAATCTGGAAATAAAATTGGTTTCAAAAGGTGTTATATTTATGCGTTCCATTTGTTGAGACAATAGCGTATCAAGTACCAAAGCCTCGCCCCTTTTTTGTAACTGTGGCCCTCCATATCTCTAGTAAACACAGCTATGGTCCTCAGGTTCATTATAATTGGACAGCACTGATATAGATAGTTCTTGATTTACAATGGGGTTTGTTTTTTGAACCCAGCTGTCATAAGTTGGAATAGTCAGAAGTTGAAAATTCCCAAAATTTATGAATTTCTCACTTTTAATGTTTATTGGTCCTATAGATTATCTTAATAGACATAAAAAGAAACAAAACTATCATACAAGAATCAGATACAAAATCCATATTTTCCATATCCATATTTTCTATCATTAGTTCTGGGACTTTAATCCATTGAATTGTATTGACCAATCACAAAATTAATGGATTTCATCACTGTCATAAGTACAAGTGGTTGTAAGTCAAGGACTACCAATAATTTATAGTTATGAGTAATTATTGCTTATAGCACAGCAACTGAAATGTAATAATGCAGTGGTTTTAGAGTTAATATCAATCATATTATACTTCATTTTCACTACATTTCACTTCAATTTTTAATCACACACTACAACTTCAATTTGTAACTCTAAGGTATAAGTTATTTTTATATTGAAAATAATGTAACATTCAAGCACTTTATGCAGTTGGTTACTAAAAATTATTCAGGGTACTTTCAGCTATAAATCGTCTTCAATGAAAAATACAAGAATTAGAATTGTAAACATTCAGAATTGTATACACATGCTACAAGTTCTAGAATTTTTTTTTTAAATTTAACAAGAACTGTAATAAATGTAAAAATAATAACAGAATTCAGTATAACTTACATATTTTAAGGATTGAACTAAGATAACATAAAATAAAATCAGAATAAAATAATGTACATATTCATTAGTACAAAGTTGAAGTAATTCTGTTCAATTACAAACAAGCGCATAAACTTAATTGAATATTAGAAACTGATTTGACATGAAAGATCTTTATTGGAGGATATAGATCCATGTCTGTGCGGATTCTTCTGGGAGCTTTTTGTTAATCACAAACTCTGAACTCATTCTCCAAATTATTTCAAAAATTTCCGCTATAGGCAACATTTTATTGGAGCAAACTGTTCTTACTATTTTTGTCTGGTCCTAGCAGGGCTGGCTCAAGGTACTGACAACTCGGGCAGTTGCCCTGGGCGTGTCATATGCTTAGGGGCACCAACAAGAATCTTCCAAAAAAAGAAAAGTGAAAATAATAAATAAAATATTTTTTCAATCTGACATTTTTAACATGGAAAAAAGCAAGTTTATATATATATATATATTATTAATTAGGTTCATAAACACTAATAAGTTACAGGATGTCATGCCAAATCTATGGGTTTCATTAAGAATAATGCTTACAATATCTATTACTGTGACCGTAAATGTTTTTATAAGATTTAGTAAACTAAAGCTTATAAAAACATATGGTCCTCCATGTCTCGAGACAGAATGATTCTTTGGCAATTTGGTCTATAGAAAATGATATTGCAAAGAATATAAATATAGAAAGTGCCATGAAAAGATTTGCTTATCTAAAGGCTAGGAAAAAAAATGCTTTAGGTAGGCTAATTGTTCATACTGTCCAAATAGGCCTGGTTGAGATAAACAATACATTATTGCTCATTGTTTGTTAAAAAACAACCCAGGTAATAAACTCATTTCTATATTTTTAGTTTTTTCCTTGTGAAAATTTTTATAATTATCCTTAAAAATGATGCTGAAGTTCAGCTTGCCCAGGGCTCCAGCAACCATAGAGCTGGCCCTGAATTCTAATGTATACTTACATCATTTTCATATGAAGTTCTGGTTAAGGCAGTTGCAAAATTAGTTTTGGCCATATCTCTCTTATGTTCTTTTATTCTGTTGGCCAAAGCCTTCTTGGTTTTGATCCCTATATAAATTTTCCAATGGTCTGTTCTGTTGTCACATGGAATTTTGTATACAGTCGATTCCACTTAATTGGCCACCAGTTAATTGGGCCAAATCTTGAAGAACGGAAACTAAACTAATATATAATTTAAACGCTTAATTGGGACAGTAGCAGAAAAGCTCAAAGAACAGAAACCAAACTAATACATAATTTAAATGCTTAATTGGGACAGTAGCAGAAAAGGAATTTAGCAATTTTTTACATATTTTAAGGATTTTTCAAAAGTATGTCAACACTACATACACTAATATTTGACAACACTAGCATGATGCAATTCAGTTATCTATCGTCATGCATCTGACAATTTATGCATCTGCTTATGTTATACTGAATTTTGTTGTTATGTTTACATTTATTACATTTGTTAAATTTTTAAAAAAATTTCTAGAACTTGTAGCATGTGTATACAATTCAGAATGTTTACGATTCTAATTCTTTATTTTTCGTTGAAGATGGTTTATAACTGTAAGTACTCTGAATAATTTTTAGTAACCAACTGCATAAAGTGCTTGAATGTTGTTGTTATTTTTATATACCAAATTTTCAATAATCACTAGTGTAGTAGTGCCAACATTAAATTCTGTTCAATTTCTTTATATGGAAATTATTAAATATTTGCAACAGAGATAGTAGTTCAAAAAATGTTGTTTTTATTTATTATTTTTTAAATAACAGTATTTAGCATATATCTTTAAAAAAGGGAGATACATAATTATTTCAAAAATTTTTAATATTTTTTAAAATAGGATGAAGGATTAAAATTTGGGGCTGCCCCTTCTAATTTCTATTTTTTGATCACAATATAGTGCTGATTTTTTTGTAATATTTTGTTCTGAGATGAATCTATATAATGCTAGATAAAATACTTCAGATATAATTTATCTTTAATTTATAAAATTTGTTTGAAAGAGCAGTCTTAAAATTTAAAATTTAACTATAATAAAATATTAAATACAAATAAAATAAATATTACATAAGCATTTTAAGTTGAGAACAATAAAATACATGTCAATTATAAAATCGCTTTGAAGTTTAAAATAAATAATTTTTGTTTTGTGAAAGAGAAAACAGTCTGTAAAAACACTTCAGTAAAGTGATTTATTCAAGTTATGATTTTTAAATAAATAAATGTTTATTTTAATTTTTCTATATAATTATCCTGTATTACTAAACAGCTTTAATAGAATAGAAAGTATGTTGTGGACATTTTGAGACTTAACACTTCTCAGATTAAACATAATAAAACTTAAATAAATTAACTTACAGAAATATTTTACAGATTGCTTTTATCTCTCAAAAAATAGAAGCTAAGAGTAAAATTTTAAACTGCACAAAGATTTTATAATCATCCTATACATAATTACAGTAAACAGCTATAATATATGTATATTAATTGACAGTAATTAAAATTTTATAAATATTCAAATAAAAGTATAAAAAATCATACTTCTATGTGATTATGTATTATTAGATTGCTCACTATACATTAGCTTTTACAAACATTTTTAATGACATACAGTATATTTTTGATTGTCTGATTATGTGTTAATTATTTTCTTTGATTTTGATAATAATATTAATTTTCAATTACCGTATATACTCGAATATAAGCCGATCCGTGTATAAGCCGACCCCCCAACTTCACAGTTTGAAAATTGGTAAAAATGCATAACCCATGTGTGAGATTCCAAACCCCATCTTTACCCTCTTTCCTATATATTCATCTAAATAAAATTTACAGCTCTTGCATACATGTTCGCCTTGGAGACACATGCAGGAGTTTTTATAAACAGTCGCCATAGCTAAAAGTCTCCTATTACCAACTGACTAATCAACCGCAGATATACTACTGTCACCGATTTTCTGATACCGTCAGTTGAAGCCAACTGTTCCCTTCCTTTGTCGATATATATATGTATAAAGATAGTTTTTTGTGTTTTATTTTTTATAATATTACAAGATATTAGTAATTACATACTCTGCTAAATGTTAGAATATTAAATTGTTAATACTAGAATATATATATCTTAAATGAATATCCCAATTATCAAGTATTTCTTAGAAAACTTCAGAAAATAATATTAAATCAATATATATAATTATAATTTGATAAAAAGATCTACTTTATTTAAAGTTATGCAATCATAAGAGCAAAGAAAAAGGTAATGAAACCAAGAAAATCTTTAGACTAGAAATTCTGAATAACCTTTTGGCATGGGTAAGAATTTTTCCTCGTAAATTACAAAACTTGTTATAAATCATATCTCGAGAGAGAAAATAAAGTTCTTATCACTGACATTAAGGAGATCAAAGGTTATCAGATCTCTTAACAACCACGAGTCATAAAAATGAAATCTTGACAGTTCTGCTGCCAATCCCGAGAAAAATCGTCATCTGATGGAGTGAATGGGATTCGGGAATTAATTTGAACGTTTTCTCTCATTTGACGGGATTGGTGAGAACATTGAGGGGCAGGGACGGACTACACTCCAAAAAGCGGGAAGTCAGTCCTGTCCAGAAGAACTTTTGGTGAGTCCATCGTTTTGCCTGGATGTCTCTCTAAGTGTCTTCCGTCTCAAAATAACTGTTCTTAGAACTGTTCATCAAATCTGTGGAACCAACTTTGGAAGTAAAAAAAAAAGGAAGATTTGAAACAACTCTCTCTCAAGAAGTATTGTTTATAGACGTGCAAAAATTTCTTTAAGGTTAGGACAGGTTGCTATAGCTATAATATGAGAGGTTTCATTGGTTTTTCTCGATTTAGTAGTCTATTTGTGGCAGAATTAATAATTTGTATATGTTCATTCTTGTAATTGTCTGGGTTATTCTTTGTGAAAGTTATTTTTTGTATATTTTAGTTTAGTATCAATAAATGTTTTTGTTTTTATTATTTAAATTAGTCATCTTTACTTCTGTGTGTTTCCAACAGTATCTGATCTCTGGAGTTGCCACTTATCCATGCTCCATTATTAAAATTTTCGGCCTTATATTCTAAAATCCGCATTTGGTGTGAGTGCGAAAAACTTATCACACCTGGTGTCAGAATCCTGACTCGACTGTCTCCGCTCGGCAGTTGAATCGCATCTAAACTCAACCGTTCCGGTCCCACACGTGTATAAGCCTACCCCCGACTTTAGCATTTAAAATTCGATAAAAAATTTGAAATCGATAAATTACGTAATCTTTGATTTTTAGTTACAGATATATTAATGCCATTTGCCAAAATAAATATATTTTATAGAACTTTAAATATATACATATAAAATAAATTATAATAATACAAACACCCAATATATTAATTTAAAAGGTAAAATTTTACTTTACCTGAAGCGATCTAGCGCATCGTGTCGCCGACTCCAACCTGTGTTTGTATAAGTGCATCAGATAGGTGGTGCTGCGCTGCCTGATGCTCCGTGACGCAGAAATTCCCGACAATAATCCAGCTAAAGTCATCCAATGCAGCACACCTACATAAGATTCTTGGATTATTGTCAAGAATTTCTGCGTCGTGACGCATCTGGCAGCATGGCGTCGCCTATCTGATGCACTATATAAATCCAGGTTGGATTTGGCGAAGTGGTGTGCTCAATTGCAACAGGTAAAGTAAAATTTTATCTTACTCTGAGGCTAGATTGATATCTGTGTATGACATTATCGTTAGGATGACATAACTTCAGAAAATATCGAGTTAACGAATAGTAATAAATTTTTATAATTTACATAAAAATATTTTCTTATTATTTGTTGTTATTGAATAATTGTTTTCTTTTCTAAAAAATGTTCATATCACAGTAAAAATTCCATTAGAATACATCTATGTCACACAACTCCCAAGAGACCATTCGAAGTTTCGTTTTCACTATAGTTGAGTTGAGTTCGTATTCAATCAAATCTTTGATCGTATTTTAAAATGAGTGGATCACCAAATGATGATGTCATAACACCGTTAGGATGACATATGCAACGTGATTTGTAGACGTTAAGCATGCAATTTCGGAGTTTGATTTTGCTTACGATGAACTTTTTTTGATAGACTAAAGTTATTTTTCAGTACAGATTTTAAATAATTATGTTTTCGTTATTTTAAACATTATTTTAGTTACTTTTTAATATATTTTAATTATATCATCGATGAGTTAAATATAATAAGTGTTTATCGATTATTAGCGAATTGATTAAAATATTCTTAATTAATAATAATGAAAAATAAATATATTTTTTCACTCAAATATGAATCCTAGGTAAGATTCTTGATTGATTGTCGAGTTTTCGCGTCGTGTCGTATTGGCAGCACGGCGTTGCCTATCTGATTATGGTATATAGATGCAGGTTGAAGTCAGCGGCGCGAGGCGCTTGATCACTTTGGAGTAAGATAAAATTTTACCTGATAATGTATTAAATTAATTATTGCATATCATCGATGAGTTAAATATAATAAGTGTTTATCGATTATTAGCGAATTGATTAAAATATTCTTAATTAATAATAATGAAAAATAAATATATTTTTTCACTCAAATATGAATCCTAGGTAAGATTCTTGATTGATTGTAAAGTTTTCGCGTCGTGTCGTATTGGCAGCACGGCGTTGCCTATCTGATTATGGTATATAGATGCAGGTTGAAGTCAGCGGTGCGAGGCGCTTGATCACTTTGGAGTAAGATAAAATTTTACCTGATAATGTATTAAATTAATTATTGCAAAATTTCCTTCCTGGTCTTCAGGAGACATTCAGTAAGTTATGGTTTTACTTATTACTTCAATTTCTCCAGCCAAAAAAAA
>AYEL01069622.1:0-26163 GCA_000484575.1 Olivierus martensii
TATAAATTTCATAACATTAACTTTAAAATAAAAAAAAATAAAAAAATTAGTGTAATGGTCCCTTAAAATGAATAAATTCAGAGAAATAATTCACTATCCACCATTCTTAAAAGGCATTGAGGCAAATCTTGAGTAAAAAACTATAAAATATAATAATTTATCAAAAATCAGTGCTAACTCTGGTGTACAGATGACACAGTGATTGCTATGTATACAAATTAGAGCAATATTTATTAATAAAAATAATTATTCAAAAGAGTTGACTTTCTTATACATACTAATACTTATAAAATAACAAGTATTTTTCACACATTATTTTAAGAAAATAAGAAGAAAAATGGCCAATAAACAATTATTTTAATTATTTGTGTAGTATAGTACCATATTTCATCCTCCAGGAGGGAAAGTACGATTGTTTGTTTACACATGATATCAAATTAGGCTTAGCAATATCAAATTATGATATAAATTATCTTCGTCAGTTGGAAAAATTTTTTAGATTTATCAAATATTTGTTATTAGATGCAACATATCATCAAGAATATAAATATATAAAAATTTTTTTATCCGATGCAGAAATCATTAATAATTTGACAAAATGTATGATATTTACATATGCAAATTTGGCCTGATAAATTTTGTAATTTTTTCTTTTGATTTCTTAATCCAAAATTAAAACATGATATCAGAGTAGAGTATATTGTCAACAAAATCCAATTTTTTCGTGCCAAAAAAATGCAAAAAAGTTAGAGTGAAAAATCAAAAGTATACAATTATTAGAAAAAGGGGCATGAAACCTAACAGGAAATAAAGGAGGCAAAACAGAGGAGCACGAAAGGTTAAGACAAATGTAATCAATGTATCCTCAAGGCAATGCTGATAACCAAATATCATTGTAACAAAGTATTTGATAAGTATTTCCTAAAATTTATTTTAATTATTTTATATTGTATTATTATTATTTTATTTGTTTTCTAGTCTATATATAATTTTAATATACAGTAGTTCCCTGACTTATATGGTTAATCTGTTCAAAAAATTTCCATATAAGTCAAAAATCATGAAAGTCCAACAATGCCTAAATTCAATATACACAAATGGGTGTATTAGGAAAATGAAATGGTAAATAAAACTTGTGAATATATTTTTATAAAAAAGTAACTTGTTTAATGAATGTTTTATTTGTATTTTATGGAAATTCAACAAAAATAAGAAGCTTTATGCATTCACATATGTCTGAAATTGCCTAAGTCAGGTACCTATTGTATTTAAATGAAACAGTTTTATTGAAAATAAATAAAATGAAATAAAATGCTGAATTATCAATTTTTCTGTTCCCATATTTTCCTATTCTAATAATAAAAAATTTCTTACTCTCTTAGGTCTGCAATTAATTTTTGTGTACCATTTCGAACATCAAAAATCTTGACTGATCTATCTGAAGAACAAGTAGCTACACGAGTGCCATAATAATCCATCTCAGCATCATGCTGGAAAAAGAGATTTAATTAATTTAATTATTATATTAATCATAATTTTTTTTACACACAATAAGATATGAATTACTGTTATTAATAAATTTATTAATTTATTAATAATAGTTAAAATTAAATAGCAATATACAAGCACATTATATATGAATATATATAGGATGATTCACACAAGTAACTCATTCCTATTATCTAATTTTTTTTTGTAAATAAAAAAATTATTTTATTTCAGCAAGATTTTAAAATAAATAAATTTTTTGAATCTTTTTATCAGAAATCTAATGATCTTTAATATGGAATTTAAAAATTAAAATAATTTTTTCTTCTTCTGATATTGAGAAAAAGAAATTTTCATTTTCATTGTAATAAATCTAGAAAATTTTTAAATTGATATCTCTTATTTAATTTGAATAAAATGATCTTGAATTGTTTATAATTTGAAAATTATGAATTTTCTTTTATTTACAAAAACTTTTGTTCCACAAATATTTTGTTATAACAAGTTTTTAAAATCAAATAATTCTGTCAGTCAGTGGAAAAGTGTTAGATGTTTAAAATAAAATTATACATAAAATCTGAAATACTCACAATCATATCCTCATGAGCTGTATCAACAGTCTGAATAAGAGAAACCTTTTAAATATATAATTAATAATTATTAATTAAATTTCAAAAACCAAATAAAAAAATTGTTTTTTGATATAAGTGCTGGTAATTATGAAAGTGGTCTAACTCATTTTAGATAGCATGTGAAAATAAAAGTTTTTACCATTAGTAAAATTTTTGCAATTATAAAAAAAATATTTATTTTGTAAGAGAAAATACATTTGCTTTTTTATGATCACAGAAAATTTTTTATCATCTTAAACATATTTTACAAATTCAAAATATTTTAAAACAAAAAATATTTGACTTAGACCACTTTCATAATTACTGGCATATATTAGCTTTATACTATAAAATGCACAATACCAAATAGTCAACAAATAAAATTAATATAGAAATGTAAATTAATAAATTTCTATAATAGTTCAAATACAAGTATTCCCTAACTTATGCAAATAATTGGAACCAAAATTTTTTTATGTAGCCCAAATTTTCCATAAATCAGAAAAATAACTTTTTACACAAAAATTCTGAATTGAAGTATCCAGGCTAGATGGATTATGGTGATCATCTACACAACATTATGGCACTATACTGTTTCTTGATAAAAGAGAGAAACACTGCATGGAATGATATTGTATCATTTAATATGATACTTAAAATCAACAAAAAATGCAAAACAAATAAATCAAGTAACATGAACTTTTAAATGTTGTAAATTAATATGTTTACACTTGTAACTTACAAATACAGCAGATGTTTATACTCTAACTGGAAAAAGAAAAATTTTTTAAATATTTTACAGAAATCAGATATAAGTAAATCAAGGAATATAAGTTTTCTTATATAGTGCTTATAAGAAAAAAGAACATAAAGTTATCACTAAACTTTTTAAACACTGTTTTTATGTTATTTGATAACATATATTGAAATACAATTGCTCCCTTTATATATATAATTAGTTTGAAAAAGCAAATTTGCATTTCAAAAGTATAGGTGCTATCAAATTACTAACATTCAAGGTGTGAACATTCATATAAAAACACATATTTACATGTGATCATATATATACACATATTAATATGTGTATATATTATACACATATTATGCAGGTGATATATGTAATATATTAAATTTAATATATTACATATATTAAATTTTTGATGTAATATCATATTTAGAAAATTATAAAATGAGTCATAAATCATTATAGATTTATATAAAAAATTTATATATTAATCATACAGATTGAAATAGTTTCTTATTAAACTATTCTAATGAAATAATCTAAAATTTTGTGAAAATATCACTGATATACAAATTAAAAATGTTTCTTGACTTTGTTAATGTTTATTGAAATAAATCATAAGAGTATCTGCAAATTTTAATTTTCTTGTAAAGCAAACTGAATTAAATGTTATATCAAATAAATCCTGTAACAACTATTAAAATGAAAGGAATAACAAAATAAAGTATTTATCCTGTTTAGAGCTTTGTATTTTGTGTGCATTTTTATGAGTAACAGGATGGCTTTAAAGTTCAAAAGTAAACCTTTATTTAAATTCTGGCTTTCAAATTAAATTTTTATATCATATAAATTAATTTCTCTTACATTTCCAATAAGTTCTCAAAATCTTTAATAATAAAATTGAATCTATATCATCTGGAAACTAACAAAAATAAAATTAGTTTTTCTTTATTTAAAATTATAATTTGTAAAAGTGAAAAATCTAAATTTTATATATAATTTATTCATAAATTTTTTAATGCATTCTATTTCTTATATATTATAATAAGTTTAAAGAGTATTACATAAAAGATGATAAAAATAATTAAAAAAAGTTACCTTTTCTATCAACTTCAAAATAATAGTTCTTCTTTTCTAAGAATAAAAAAATTTTATAGATAAAAAAATTTTAAGAATTATAAATAATTATAAAAAAGATAATTACTTGATTTAATTGAAAATCATCTGCTCTGAAGAAACTTAAATCACGATATATTATATTATCATCATTTACTTCCCTACAGAATATGAAAGAAAAATTCTTTTTGAGCATTTCAAATAAGAATTATTATGGTAATATTAATACAATAAAAGAATTTAATCATAAATTATAAAATTATTCCATAAATAATATTTCAAGATTAAAAACTTTGATATTAACTATTATTAAAAGTACTGAATATCAAATTTTTTAATCTCAAAATAGTATCATTTTCAATTTATAGTACAGTAGGGCCTCAACATTCGAGGGGTTACGTTCACAAAAATTGGCGCGAAAGTTGAAGTTAAGATCCTATGGGAAAACGGGAGTTGGGGGCTGGAGTATATCTACTTAATGTGGAACAATAATAGTATGTATAGTACTGTATAATTACATTTAATATTTATTTAAAATTATTATTACAATGAAGAAAAAGTTAAAGTATAGTACATACCGGTTGTATGTTACATACTGTATAATATACAACCGGTATGTACTATAAACACAACGTAGAAAGATTTCCCATTTTTGTTCATGTACAGAAATCTGCTGTACGACTCTAGAAAAGATTATAAAAGAGGTGTTGGTGATGATGATGTCTAGCCTCGTACTACACATCATCTGTAGTGAAAGGATCATTTACGTCAAGTTTCTCTTTGTGCTTCTTTGATTGTGATATCATACTGTTGCCACTTGTTGACGGATATGACAAAGTCTCTGGTACTTGCAACAAATTTATTTGGATTATCACCTGAAGATTCCGCAAAGCGTTTATAGAGCTTTATGGCTTTGGCTTTTATTATAGCCTTACTTATCGGCATATTCTTCTGGTTCTGGTCTTCTATCCACAAGTACAGAGCCTTTTCCGTTTTCTCTATGTTCTTATCTCTTATTTGGGAAGTGTGCTTCAATGATAATGGAGTACCACCCTTTATGCTATGCCTAATTGCATCTTCCTTTTTCTTTATCGACCTAACTGTAGATTCATTTACACCAAAAAGTCTACCCACTTCAGCATAACTCTTTCCCTCTAGCAACATATCGAGAACTTCCAGTTTCTTTGAAATAGTCATCACCGATTTCGCACGCTTATAAATATGGGAAGTTGTCGACTTCTGACTAGCTGTCCTTTTTCCAGACATGATGATGTATCCTAGCACTCGATAGAATTAAGAAAACATACGGGGATAACCGTAAAGTCCCGGATATCGAAAACAAAACTAAAGCATAGAGTCCTGGATGGCAGAGCAAAAACTACAGTAATTCAGCAATTTTTTTTGAACTATGCATCTAAGGAGCTTGTTCTTAAATAAAGCTTTTTCTGTTTCTAATAGAATAAATTGTGAAATTAATATAAATAAATATGTACCATACTGTATACAGAAATTTTTATTAAAAAATTTATGGAAAAATTTCTTCCTCGAATGGGGAAAACCGCGAATGCCGAAAAGCTGTACAAGAAAGTCGGATGCGAATAAGCGAATCCGCGAATGTTGAGGCCCTACTGTATTTAAATTCTAACTTATATGAGGGTTGTCAGTCCCAATTATTTGAAAAAGTCAGGAAATATCTGTACTATATTATTATTTTTTTGTTGTTGCTATAAAAGTAATTTTTATTAACAGGAGAAATAATTAAAAATATCATGTACTATGGCAAATTATACAATATAATTTTTAATAAATAATTTATTATATTTGTAATTTCAAAAATAAAACAATCTTATGATAAATGTGCATACAATATAGACAAACATTTGCAATAAGTATTTGTAAGCAAATTTTGAAAATTTTCCATGTAACTAGTAAGCATTCAGAATCTCTTGTATTAATGATACATTTCTAATGAATTCCATAGAGAAAAATGGAATTCATATTTACAATATAGTATATGTGCATAATGTTTTTGTAAGCCTTTGTGTCAAACTAAAAAAATCAACAATGTGCTGATATAAATTTTTAACAATTGGCTCACTGAAAAAACATTTACATAATTACAAACATAAATTTATTATAAATTTTACTGAATAAGTAGAAATAAATACAAGAAAGTAGAAGAAAAATATTTGTATTTTAATATAATTTTCATATATAGTAATATAAAATATTCAATATTCTTTATTATAAATTTCAATTGATTTTCACAGAATGCTTATATTGATTTTTGCTGAATTCTTGTGTCATAGCCAGTCTATAGTTGTGATTCACAACCATAGATTGAAAGATGATCACAACCAGAAAAGTATTGCAGCTTGCTACTTATTAGAATAAAACTTACAAAAACACTAATTTACATAATCACAGTATACCAGCTTATAGTAAAATGTCACTCAACAGTTCATAGCCATTGCTGATTTACAATTCAACAGTTGAGTGAATGCACCTTTCTCTAGAATATAAGCAGGCATATGCTTGGATTGCCCCACTTGAAAAGAAAAATTATGAAAAGATGCATATACATATAATCAATGTGCATCAGCCAGATTGGACATGTGGAAATGCTTTGGTTTTCCATCTGAAAGACTCAGATTAAATTCTGCATCCAATCCCTTGGAAACTTTATTCATGGGATAGGGTCTGGCTAGTTAATTCCTGTCCTGCACAATCTATCTGACCTCTCAGCAGAGTGGTCATTTTGCGATAGAGCCTGTTTTACCCTTTTATTTAGTAAATCTGCAGAATAAAGTGATGTCATTTGTTAACAAAAAACTCATTGTTCTGTTTAACAATAAGCCTGCAAATTTCATGAAAATTTAACAAAACTGCTTATGCAAGCTGACATCAGCACATCACTGGTCATATGGCTTATATAACAAAGAAAAAATATTTCTTATTTACATATAATATAATAATATAGAATATAGAGAATAATATATATTTAATACATAAAAAGTATATATAATTATTGAAGACAGAGTTCGGTAAAACACCAATAATTAGGTACTTATTTTAATAAATCATTAAAATAGGTACCTAATTATTATTTTTTTACTTATTATTTATTTACCTACGAATTACATATTTTATTTTAGAATTTATCATTACTTCGTTTAATTGGGACAGCCGCTTAATTGGGACAAAATAGCTTGGCCCAACGTGTCCCAATTAAGCGGAATCCACTGTATATAGTATATAATATAGATTTATAATAAACAGAATATACTGAAAACTGCAAGAGACTTATGAGAAAAAGTTTTAACAAATATGAACAAGACCAACAAAATCATAAAAATACAATGATACTAAATAGGAAATGTTACAAGAATAACATGGATATTATGTGGCATCATGTGAAAGTAATCAAGACTTAAAATCAACAGAAAGAAAAACAGCAGAGGTCATAGAGATTGAATGCAGGAGTAAAAGCTATGCAATTGTTAATGATAACCTCCCAGAGAATTTACTGATATTCTGAACTTACAAGGACACAGCTGACTACCCACTGATTTTGATGAAACTGAACTGATGTAATCTAGAACAAATATTACTATTTTTATTTAATAATAGTAATAAAACTACTACTATACACTATTACTACAGTTATTACTATTACTGTTTGTTAGAAGCAAAAAAATGTTATACCCGATATTATCATTACTATTTTTATTTAATAATAGTAATAAAACTACTACTATACAGTTACTATACTACAGTTATTACTATTACTGTTTGTTAGAAGCAAAAAAATGTTATACCCGATATTAATAATAATAATATCAGGCAGTAACATTTTCTGCTTCTAACAAAGAAAGAAGTGGCTGAGAAGAGCTATAGAATGTTGAAAACATTACTGCCTGGCGTTATTAATACCTATATATTTATTAATAAATTTTAATATTACTACTTAAAGTGATTGTTGAATTATTTGTGTTATGTTTATTAGTAATAAAACTTGAATGTTTAAGATTATACTGTGACTATAAAGTTATAATGATTATGCAAAAAATTTTGGCATTCAAAATATCTTCAAAATAAATTTTTGGCAAGTCAGATTTATGTAAATCAAGAAGTCAAATAGTATTTGTATACATATAAAAGGATTAATTACTCTGACATTTTTACCAATGCTCCTCTCCCCCATACAATTACACAAAATTATTGATAATCCACAGGATTATCAATAATTTTATGTAATTATACATTAAAAATTTTTATTCTTTAATTTATAAGATAAAATATGCATAGAATTTATAGTTTTAATTATTTATTATTATTAAATTTGAATAATATACTAAAAAATAATACTATATTACTATAGTAGTTTAAATTTATAGATTTTTGTTGATAGTCTATTAAATATTTTATATATTATATTACCATATTGTACAATGTTCATCCATTAGAATCCTTAATAAAAATTTTGCTTCACAATTTGGAGAATTTGTACATGGCATAATAATAAAATTACCAGGAGGTAAAGTAAAGAATGTAACTGTTTCTCTAGCAGGTGAATGTATTGTGATATCCAAAGGATGGTGAGAATAAACAAATTGAGTTGTCAGTCTAGACATATTTGTTGGGACCTATTTTAAAATGATATAAAAACTATAAAAAATATAAATCAACAACAATTTATTCAACCAAATTAATTAGTAAGCAAAAACTGAATAAGTCACTTTTTGTAAATAAATAATAAAAATCATAATTCAGTTATTAAAATACAGATAACATAGCCTTATTTAAATTTATCACAGTTATTAAATTTTAGTTTAATTCTAAATTTGGCTGAAAATGTGTTTGTTTACTGATTAATTTGATATAAATATTTTTAATATTTTATTAATTAAATTAGTAAAATTAAAAAATACAAGCAATATACAAATAACATTATAGGAATTCAATGAAAATAAAATTAAAACTATTAAATGAATCTTAGTTCATTATTATAATGGATAACATTTATTTAAAATCATTTAAACATATTGATATAAATATACAGATTATCTTTGATTTATAATAGGTATGATTTATATCATTCAGGTCATTAGTTTATATAGTCATATATTGAAAATACTTTATATTGGCAGTATAAATACCATTATTTATTATAGCACAATATTGTAGTAAATTAAATTTAACAAACACAAAGCTAAAGGAATTAGATACAAAATAGACATCACTAGTATATCAAAACATTCATATTGTAATCCTAGATAAATATAAACAAATCAAAGACAGTCAAACTCTAGAAAATAAGTTTTTAATCTTAATTTAATATCAGCTTTAATTGTAAATAAGAGGAATTCTTGTTTTTGTAACAAATCAAATAAATTCACTTTATAAGCATCTTATGTTCCTGTTTTATTAATCTAAAACTTGTCTTTTTCCCAATTGAAACTTGAGGGTTTTAAAGTTCATCTTTTAGTGATAATCTATCTACTTAATCATTCCAATGATCATCTCTAAATTCACTTTGTTTGATTTATCAGAACACTTCACATGGCTATTCATATGCATGTGAATTGCATTGATCAGTTGCAAGATTGTATCATGGTCATAAGTACGATGATGATGTTAACTGATAGCATCATAAGTTGAGAAGTATCTGTATTTATAAAAATTTTTGACTTTATAAAATATATATATTTTTAATAATATTGGATTGTATATAATCCCCATACATATGATTAAATTATGTTACAATCAATATATAAAATTCATTGTTTGTTATCTATCTGTTCTGCATAGGCTTCCACACTGTTTGACCAATAGGAACTAAACTCTGCATAGCAACTTCCTGTTAAGTTGCATGTAATATAAGATACTCTAGATCAAAAGCACCCCATGTATGGGGCATTTTGGGGCTATAATTTAAAATAAATCTTTCAGATTGTTGTTGACATTGCAATGATAAATGATATCAATATTAGTTTTCTTGTGAAGAAGTTAACTTTGACCTATCTTATTTTATTATGCTCTTTATTATTTATTATTATTTTCATTATTATTTAACGTATATATTTTAGTTTAAGAATTAATTCACTTTTCATGTTCTCCATCTTAGCAATTGGAAATTACGTGTTACGGACTGGAAATCTCTCTTCCAAATGAACTCTCTCAGCTCTTGATATCATCTAATCTTAATAATTTACCATTGATCTGATATAAAAATATAGGAATGATCTCTTATTGCTGTTTTATTTGGTACATAATTAATTTTGCAAAGTCGCGGATTAGAACGAATGGAATAAAATTAATTCTAACTAAGCCTAACAGTACGGGCGCCGTTCCCATATCACATGATTGCCAATGACGGAGGTGGAGAACGTGGGAAGTAAGTTAACTTTTAAACTAAAATATAATGCGTATATATAGGAAAATAACGATAAATAAATAATAGAGTGCATAATAAAGTAGTTAAAATAATAGGAAAATAATGATAAATAATAGAGTGCATAATAAAATAAAAACATAGGAAAATAACGATAAATAAATAATAGAGTGCATAATAAAATAATGGAGAATGTGGAAGTAAGTTAACTTTTAAACTAAAATATAATACGTTAGCATATAAAAAATAACGATAAATAATAGAGTGCATAATAAAATAAAACTAGGACAGGTAAACGATAAATAATAGAGTATAATAAAATAAAAATAGGACAGGTCCAAGTTAACCCTCCTCACAATTTGTAAAGAGGATGACATGAATTGATTGTTCTGTAAACTAAGAAATTTGAATTTGTTGCACGATATTATGTAAATGAAGCAAGCTCAGGACTGTAAGTCACTAGTATAAAAACATACACATCAACTGACACAGCGAGGTGCTCATACTGAAGTAGAGTTGATTAAGTGACATTTGAAATTTCCTGTAAAGATCGAAATAATGGTTTAAGTTTGTATTGGAGGTGGAGGTATTAGAATTAAGTAATATTTAAGGTTATATTTATTATTGTTTTGAATATTTAGAGATTTGAATTTTGATTAAATAAGTTTTGTTGATAATTTGAATTGTGCTTTATTAGTGCTTAAATAAAGCTTTGGTTACACTTTTGTAACTGTTTTGAGTGAAATAAATTTATATTTTTATTGTTTAACTTTGCTTTGAGAAATTATTCAATTTATTAATATAAATTTCTAACATCGTTTAGGTCTAACATTTATTTGGTACTTTAAGTTGTACATTTTCCAATTATTTGTTTTTATCAGTTAGACGTTAGTTATTGATAAATTGTTTTGATTTATTTATTGTAGTAAATAGAAAAAGACATGAACTCAGGCTGGACTCTGGATTTGCAGAGTCATTAGAACCATTAAGTTGTATTTAGATTATTATTATTGGTATTTTTTGAAATTAGTGAATTTGCATTCTTTGTTAATATCATTTGTTCCACCAAAAATCAATCAATGTTTTTAGCAATTTAAAAACATATAGATATAAAATGGTCTAGTATAGTAACTCTATGCAAACTTTTAATATTTTGAATGAATGAAATAAATAAAAAAATACAAGTATTCATCTAATTATCAATATTTGAACTAATAAACTTTTTGTGCCTACATTTGCCATTTTATATTCCGATTTCTGAAATTTCCAAAAATTCTAAAAATTTTAATAATGAAATAATCTAGCAGAAAATGTTTTGTAAATCAGTACAGCATCTTATGTATTAGTACAGTATTGCAAAATGATAATTCTTTCAAAAAATGTCTTCTTATAATTGGATATTTATATCTGAGGCTTGAATATAAGGTATCCCTTAAGTGGCAAAATTAATAATACATATTTACACTATACAGTATATAGTGTGTGACTGATACTTCAAAATTAAATTTTTGCATATAATCAAACTTTTTGATTTTTGAATGAACCTCAAACTATATTAACTGTATATTAATTACAGTAGATTCTTTACTTATGAAGTTAATTTATTCTGGAAAATTTCATACAAGTTGAAAATCTTGTAAGTCCTGCAATGAGTAAATCTGATATATGCAAGCATATACATTGAAACACATTTCATTGGAATGGCTAGACAAAATGAATGAGCATACTGTGAGCATAGATATGAAAATTTAAAGTCATAACTGATATTTATGTAAAAAATAAATGTTTTAATGACTTTTTTAATTATGTTTTATAGAAATCCAGTACAAATACAAAAAATGCAACCACATAGATCTGAAATCAAGAAACTCAAACCAACTCATTTTTAAGAACAGTAGGTCCCAACAGTAAGTTGGGACCTACTGTTCTTAAAAATTACTGATATATATAGTATATATGAAATATAATAAAATAAATATCAATGCTTCTATACCTTACCTCATATATGGCAAAACCAATAGGAACAAAATTTTTCTTTTTATTTTCATTGCTATAGCTGGGATGATAATTCTGTATTACAGAAACAACCATGTGACATTTTTTAATTCCATTATCTGGAATATGTACACGAAACTGAGGATTTGTAGCTGTTGTATCTGAAAATTTTATTATTTTATTTAAGAAACTATTTAAAAATCATAATTATAAACATTAGTTGAAAATAAAAATTAAAATAAATTTAAAGAAATAAAGAAAATAATCATATTATACAATAGTAGGTTTTTAGTTTTACTTAAAAAAAGTTTCATTTAAATGTATTAAAAGTGATTTTTATTTAAAATTTATATCTAAAATCTTCTATGAAATTTCTAAATATATAGGGAGCCAGTTATAAAAATACAGTATATACTTTTAATAACATTTAAGACAATTGCTGATCATCATTAAACTGGATCTTTTTCTCTTTCTTATATAAACAGTACAAAAAAATATAATAATTATGAAAGATTTTGGCGATAAGATTTTTAACAAAATATTTTTTGTCAGAATCTTATCATCAAAATCTTGTTTATGTTTTATGTTTTAATAATTTTGAATCTACAATGTTTTGATTATTTTTGTAATGATATCTATGTGAATTGATTGAAAATAAATACTCTATTCAGAAGAAAATATGTATTTAAAAATTTTAAATCTATTGTATAGATTAATAGAAACAAAGTACAAAACAGACAATACATTTCTTAAATATAAAAGACATTTTAAAAACAAAAAAGAAAAGTTTATCATTAGTGCTTCTCTTTTTAAAATGACTTATATTTGCAATAGTGTGTGCAAGCATTGTAAGAATAGAATAACTTGTTAGAATAAGATATATCAACCTGTAGGAAGGGATGATATGATGTGAATAATTGTCAACAAACATTTTTGTTAATATATTTAATAATTTCAAGAAATGAGAAAAATATCACTTTAGTCCTGAAGATGTTACAGCAAAGTTATTGAAATAATTATAAATAGTTCATTATAATAAAGAAGGCAAAACTTATGGGCTAAATTGGCTTTTAATATATCATCATAAGCTAGTGCATATGAAGCAATTATACTGATAATAAGAGCATAAAGTAATATAATATATAGCAGGGGTGTTCAACCCATCAATCATGATCGACAGGTTGATTGCATAGCAATTTTTGGTTGATCTCGTTTATTCCTCCTTACAAATTTAATAAAAACTGAAAACATAATATTTTATTTATCATTATTTTGTATTATTTTTTAATTCTCTTTAAGTGTATTGCTATTGTTTATCTATTTTTCATTAAAATTATCAAATCAGTAATTTTCTTATTATTTGGAAGTATAAACATGAAAATTTCCAATATTAACTGATATTGCACAAAAAATTTTGTTTTGTTTTGGATTGACATACTTATCAGAATCCGCTTTTTCAAATATGAATGTCATAAAAAATCAAGAAACCAAATTACAAATGGTCATTTGGATGATTGTTGCGATTCACCACTTATTCATATCAACCTAACTATGAAAATATTGCAAGCTTCAAACAATGCCAAATTTCACATTAACTTTTTTAAATCAATCAGTATTTCTTGTAACTTGTGAGTTTATAATCAATCGGTTGTTTTTCTAACTTTGATTTTTTAAAATAGAAAAATAAATATTTTATTTTAATATACTTAATTTGTTTTATTTATTGTATTAAAATAATTAAGTGATAAATAAATTTTTAAAATACAAATAAAGCTTTTAGTTTCTTTAAAGTTTTTAAGACTGGAAGAGTAGGTCCTCCGAAGTGAATGAGTGCATTTAACTGCATAGTTGTGCATAATCAGATACGTCTTTTTTGGCATATTTTATACCCCTTTTCAATCAGGAAGATTACTAAGGGGTGGGCCAATTCCAACCACGGGCTGCACCCACACCTGTAGAGGGGGGCCAATGATAAAGGACGAGGATCACAGGGCCAGGCCCAGCACCCCGAAAAAACTTTTCAGAAGATACCAGACCTGGGATGCAAACCTGGGTTCTCCTGTGTGAGCCATTGACAGCATTACCACTCGGCCATCCAGTCACTTATATATCAGGTTGGGAACATGATCTATATAAAAGAATAGATTGCCAAATAACTTAGTATAGAAAAGTAGCTTGCATAGTAAAAAAGGTTGAACACCCGATATATAGGAAACAAATTACAGTAAGCACCCTCTTAACCGGCCACCATGGGACTGAACCCTTGGCTGGATAATGAAATGGCCAGTTAAACCGAATTACATATACAGTATATGGAATACAATACATATATACATCACAAGATAAGCAGGAAAAATCACAGAACACTAATACACACTAAATCCCTATATTTTGATTTAAGCAAACTCGCTCATTTTTCCAATGACAATTTTTTCACAAACTGAATTACAATAACTGAGTAGAAATAACCATGTACACTGCTTGCACAAAGCAATATCAATGTCCACTGCTCAAATAAATAGAGCAATTAATAAATACCTGGAGGATAGATACAAACACGTCCTGACAAGCAGTGACTGCCATATGAGTCATTTTGTTAGCTGAATGGCCGGTTAAACCGACGGCCGGTTGAACCAAGGCCGGTTAAGAGGGTGCCTTCTGTATTATTAAATAAAAGTAATAATAATATTGTTTAATGTACATAATTTATTTAGATTTTACAATAAGTTTCTTTCTTAATCTAAGTTTGATTAATCATAAACTATCAAGTTCTATCTGCTTATAAGAAAATAAAAGTATCCACAAAGCACTTTAAACAGAAAAAAACAACAAATTTATTATTATTTATTACATATAGCATATGTATTGAATAACTAATAATAAATTTGTTGTTTTTCCTACTTAAAGTGCTTTGTGGATACATTCAAGTTTGATTGTTAAAATCATTTTTCAAATCTGAATTTTGGAATTTTTATCAAATTTGAAATTTGTTATGCCCATTATAGAAAAATGAGTTGAATGATTGCTAATCTTCACAATATTGATCAATAAATTTTATTAATTTTATTCAATTTAAACAATGTATGTGATGATTTGTAAAGGAAGAAAGTATTTATAATTGACAGAAATAATAAAAAATTAAATTTAAATTTTAAAATAATATAATATAAATATAAAACCTTTGAATTCTGGACTTCCTCCAGCATTATAACCATTTCGCCAACGACGTCTCGCCAGAACCGCCCTCCATGGTTTACGATTATGTAAAGTACCTTCTTGCATCCAATCATCAGGACCAATGTGTAATAAATCTAGATGTGTATAATTTTGAATAAAATCTTCAAAACACATCCTAGAATTAAGAAATTTTGTCTATTATTTTTATATTTTTTATAAAGGTTTAATATTAATATGTAATCAAGCAAATAAAATTTAAATCCATCCTACTTATAATAATTGTCAATACACACAAGATGAAAATTGTGTGGACAGAAAGAAATGTTTTTGACTATCAGTAAGGTTACAAGCTACTCAGTAGAAATAGAAATAAAATAATCCATAAATATAAACAAACAACATCATAACTGTTATTATATAATTATAAAGAAATTACTAAAAACTAATAATAATCTGCTAATAGTAGTGTGATTTGAATTTGAAATGTTTGTATGTTGTGCACAGTGTTCACTAATCAAACAAAGTTATCATATATTCTTATTATATAAAAAATAAATGAAAAAAAAATTTGCATAAATGAGAGAGAGTCAAATGAACTTAAATTTTATTTTCTGTTTATGGAATTCCTTGTACTTTAAGTGAAGCATGCTACATGAATAGCCAAAAATGTTTTGAAGTAAACAATACAACATTACTGTGTGTGTTTATAGTTTACTTATTATTTTAATTTTACAATAAGAGGAACTCCTTTACAAATTTAACACAATTATTAACATTTTCAGACACAAAAGTATATATCATACAATCATATGTTGTGAAATTTAATAGTATAATATAAATTTTTATTCTTTATAAATTATTTGGTTTGCACTCCTGTTCTTACTAAATGTAAAACCATTTTAAAATCAATCAAATTTTGCTTTTCTGAAAAATAATTATTATTTTACTTAAGGCTCTCATTAGCCATCTTACCATTATATAACTTCTAATCCATTAATATAAATTGAAAAAAATATTAAGAATGAACTTTTGTTAATATTATTATTATACATAATGCTATCATTAAAACATATTATGATACAATATATTGTGCGTGTATATATATATTTTATTATGATGCATATTTATATTGATTTTAGATGGGCTATGTGTATAGTATGTAATACTATTTTTAATTTATATGGTAATTATATAATAATTTATGTAAAATTTTACTTATGTAAAGTTTCCAGAAATATATATTTAACATATATTTCCAGAAAATATTCTTATGTAAATTGAGGAGTAACTGTACTCACAAAATTTAAAAATAAAATGATATTGATATAATCCAAAATACCAAAATTCTTCTTCATTTTGTAGCTGAAGAGCAAGTAGTTCTTGATCTCTCTCAGAAATTCTGTCCCATTCCCATGATCTATCACTCCATGGCCCATTCCATTTACTTTTACTTCGTGGATTTCTCATTCTTACTAATATTATATCATCTAAATCAGTTCTCACCTAAAATAAATTTTAATATTTATGACAGTATTAATGAAAGTTGAAACTTAAATACTGTATATTAAAATAATAATAATAAATGTATTAGAAAAAATTTTATTATTAAATAAATACTTATTTGTTTAAAATAATTATAGCATTAAAAAGTGAGCTATTTGATAAGGAAGTATAGTTAAATATATTAGTAACACGAGAATAAAAGACCTAAAATAACTTATGCAAAATATTAATTACTGAAAATATTTCTGATTTTCAATACTATTACTGCATTTCAAACTATTTAATCTAATTCTTATATAAAAAAATCTATTACGTATGATTAATTATAGAAATTCAAAATAAAGTTTTCAAATTCTGTTAGATTCTTAAGAATCAAATTCTTAAGTCTGAAATCTTAAAATTAAGTTTATCATTATTAGTCAGTGTATCACAAAAAATATCGTCTCAATATTTTTGGCTCAAAAAGTATGATTTTCATAACTATTTCAAACAAAATATTTTTAAAATTTGATGTTTATAATAAGATAAAGATTTGCTGGAATAAATTTTTTTTTATAATAAATGATAATATCAAATCAATACTATTATAAAATATTATCAAAGAATTTAGGAAATCAAAGTTTTTCAATTCAGAAAAAGATATGAAAATGAATGAATCACTAATCAATTATGTCAGATTACTTATTATTATAAAATTTCATATAATTGACAGTGGTATATAGATTTTCAAATTAATCTATTATTTATTTTATAAATCAGTCTATTTAATAAATAACCAATTATATATATTTAAAATTATTATTGGTGTCAAAAGTTTTTTTATTCAACAACTCTCCTACTTTTTTTTTTTTTCTGATATGAGCTTATTATCTCTAAAATCCAGCACTTTTTAATTCAAAAATACTAGATTTAAAAAAATTTGATTATTAAAAAATATATATAGAGAGGATATTTATTTATACTTACAATATATGGTAAACTACTATGTATTAGTTTTTCACATTTTATAAGTGACCTAATAAAAGATCACTTATAAAATATGAAAAATAATATTGTGTATGTACAGATATATATTTGTTGATAAATTATGGATATCCATTGTTTGGAGACTCAGCAGTAAAAACAGATTTTAAATACTTTAATAAAAATTATTGTCATGAAACTATGATGTATAATTGAGACTTTATTGTAGATGAGTATTATTTAGGGCATGCACACCTAATTCTTACTATAAGTGATGATAATGATAAATAGAATGAAGATATAAATAATAATATAGAAAACTTTATATTTATGTAATTTACAAATGTTTCTAAATAAAAAGTAATCTAGCAAATCTTTATCTTATTATAAACATAGAAATTTAAAAACCTTTTGTTTGAAATTATTCTGATGCTTGGAAAACAATTGTAAAAAATATATAAGTTAGAATAGGAATTTAATTATTCTTTTTATATAAAAAATTAGAATTTCTGTCATTTATAATGTAAAAGTGAAACTGATATAATAGAAATATCAAAAATGTTATAAATGATGAATTGTATTACATTTTTTTAATTCAGGTGCTTGAGTTATGAACTTAATTCACTAATAAATTTTGTTCTTGACTTGGAAGCTATTCTTATGAGATCCAAAAGTACTGAAACCACTGTATATACTGCACTACTAAATGTAATATATTTCAAAACTGAACCAATTAGAAGTTTCTTTTTTTCACAGATTTGAAGAAAAAGTTCTGATTATAAAGTGAGAGTTTTTTGAGTAAACTCTGCCATCTTGTAATAATATGCTAAATAACTGTGTAGTTTTGCATTATATTTGTTGCTAGAACATTTTGCTATTAGTAATGCTTAAAATTCTTGAAGAGTTTTTGAAATTTTCTAAAATTTTAAAATGAAATGTCATGTTAGTATATATAAAACTTTGTAGCTTTAAAGCACCTGTATTAAATTTTCATTCCTATTAAATAATACTTGAGTTAATGCTTAAGTATATACAGTGGGTGCTGAAACTGGATCATACCAGCTCATATGAGCTATTTGTTAAATTTTCATAAATTTTGCAAGTTGATTGCTAACCAGAATAAATTTTTTTGTTAGAAAATGATGCCACTTTCCAGAATACTAAATGACAAGTTGAAACAAACCCTATTACAAGATGACACTTCTGCTGAGAGGTTAATTAGATTGTGGAGAACAGAGATCAATGGGCTAGATCCTCATCCTATAAATAAATTTTACAAGAGATGAGATCGGAATCAAACCTGGCTCTTTAGAGTGGAATTTGACCACATGGAAGCTGAAGTTTTTCCATGTGGTCAAATCTAGTTGGCTCATGGCAATGATTATTTACATATGGATATTTGTATTTTTCCTTCCAAATGGCAGAGTTCAAGCACCATGAGCACCATGTACCTACTCTTCTTCCAATGAAATGTACAGCTCCGGCCAAAATGTTTGTCACTTTCAACTAGGCGCTGGAAACCGGAAGAAATATCTTTATGTCAGACAGCAATAAAACAATCCCTTGGTACTAGGCAGAGTTTCAGAAAATGTATGTAACTGCAAATCTAAATGTACCACAAATAGGTGTACTTGTCGCAAAAACCAATTGCTATGTAATTCTAAGCGTCACCAATCTTTAGATTGCACTAATAAGTAAGCATAATTTTATCATATGTTTTGCAAATTCATTTCCTTAATTGTAATAATATTTTAAACTGTTTGATTCTTTCTATTATAGTTTTTTAATTGATTGATGATTGATTCTATCAACTAATTTGTTGATTGTTTGATTGTATTAACTTGATTTTTTAGATATCAAAAAATAAATAAACAACATTATTAACTTGAAATTAATAATTCAAATCTTGTAAATAACATTATGTTAATTTAAGCGTACAAAAACATTGCTGTTGTTCCAGCAAAGATCTTATTTTCACTTTAACGAGTGCCTAGTAGGTAATGTGCAGATTATCTAGATAATTTGCAGATTACCTAGGTAATTTGAGAAATGAAACAATTTTCGGCATTTTAATGGATCACCCTAGTTAATCTGCACATTACCTAGATACTCTGTAGAATAATTGATTTCTGCACTGTAGCGGTAACAGATACATGCTAATTCTGTTAGATCATACACAATTTTAGTTCCTAACATTAGATCAATGACCTTTTTTTTGTTTTTAACAACAGATTTCCATTGCTATTATTTAAAACAAAGTACCTAATATGAACTCCAATAAATGCTCATTTCTTTTCAGTGATGTCCCTGGTTCCCTAAAATACAATGGTGTTGATGCTAATTCTCAACCAGTAAATCAAATTGATTCTACTGACAGAATTCCACAAGATAGTTGTTGGTAGAAGTTCATTCTTATTATAAGGAAAATATGGAGAAGAAACAATAAATTCCCTGTAACGATAATTTCCTCCAAGTTTCATACATAAGGTTGTGAAATCTCTGATCAGAAATCATACATGGGAGAAACATTTATGGCCATCTTTAGAAAAAATACAAGTCAGAGGACCATTTTCAGAGGTAAAAGTAAATAACTTGTCTTTATATTTAAGTCCTTGTATTTGGCCCTTATAATACCAAGGCTCTTAAATAAGAGTAAGATCATAACAAACTCTCATGAGCCAATGACCCAAAAAGGCAGAAGCTGCTCTAGAGTGCTAAAGATTGATTTATATCAACTTCAGATCCATCTTATTTCCACCATCATACTTCACTTCCATCACTACCAATCATTACTGATCAGTTCCTCTTTCTTTACAAACAATCACTGAAGATTTATCAGTCTGTATGACTGATATATCTTCAGGCTTAATATTAGGATCTACATTAAGGTCTGGGCTCCACTACATCTGGAAACTGAAACAAGCACAAGTTATATTTCAGGTTACTTCCAGTTTATGCTTTAGCTCCACATAAACATAAATCAACAGAACTTTACAGCTATTTACTAGTGTACACACAGATAGTGTACATAAGATGGAGAATGCTTTGAAAGCTGTTCATTTTTTATTTTTAGTGAATTGTTTACTAAGCATAAAAAACTTAAACAGAAACACAAACATCGATTTTGGACCAGAAAAATTGTAAATCCTATCCCAAAATGAATCCTAAAATCATACATTAAATGTAAAAAACTACTGAAAAACTATTGTAAAATATACAACATAAAATGCAATGTGAGATAACACAAATGAACTAAAACTGTCAGTTAGCAACAATCTGTTTGTTTATAACTTTATGTAACACATTACCTTGTGAAGAGGTTAACTCTGACCTTGCAAAGTCGCTAATTTTAATGAATAACAATTAATACTACTTACAACTAACCTAATGGTTTAACAACTCTGCAAATTCCAGAATTTGGCTTGAGCTCAGGTCTTTAACTAAATTCTAGCTTAAATATAATTAGCTTCAAAACAATCTAAACAACATTTAACGTTTAACCAGTAAAACAAAACTGGAAACTTACAACTTATCTTAACTTATCTTATTTAGATTAGATGATGACATCATTATCCGAGAAAGCTCGTCTGGAAGACGGATGTCTGTATGTAACACATGATTGCAAAATAGAGATGGAGAATAGGGAAGTAAGTCAACTCTTAAACTAAAATATAATACGTTAGCTAATATTGAAAATAATGATAAATAATAAAAGAGCATAATAAAATAAAATAGAACAGGTCAGAGTTAACTTCCTCACAACCTATCCTGTTTATTATGCTCTTTTTTTAATTTTTCATTATTTTCAATATTATTTAACATATTATATTTTTGTTTAAGAGTTAACTTATTTCCACAGTCTCCTTCTCAGTAGTTAGCAATCAAGTGTTATGGAACAGACAGCAGTCTTCTGAACGAGCTTTCTCGGTTAGTGATGTCATCCAATCTGAATAAGTTCTACCACTGAGCCAATACGAGAATATAAGAATGATCACTTAATTATATTCCGAACAAAACATCGATAAATTGTAAAGAGGATGACATGAATTGATTACTTTGTAAGCTAATAAATCTGATATTGTGACGCGACTTATGCAAATGAGCCGAGATCGGGATTGTAAGTCACGAAGTATAAAAATGAAATTGTTACGTGAATTTATGCAAATGAGCCAAGCTCGGGACTGTAATCACTTAGTATAAAACCGTATGTGTCCAATGACAAAGCGAGGTGTTGTATGACTTAAGGGTGGCTAAGTGACATCTGAAAAGATCTAGATTACTTGAAGTTTGTATCGGTGGTGGAGCTAGCAGAATTTAGTAGTATTTAAGGTTTATTTCTTGTGAATAATTGAATTTTTGGATATCTGAGTTGGATTAAATAAGCATTGTTGATTGATTGATTGTTGCTTTATTACTGTTTTAATAAAGCTCTAATTAACACTTTTGTAAATGTTTTGAATCTAATAAATTTATATTTTTTTGTTATTTAACTTGTTTGAGAATTTATTCCATTTATTAGTATAAGTTTCTAACATCATTGTTGTCATTTTAGATTTAATACTTATTTGCTACTTCTAGTTGTAAGTTTTTCCGGTTCCAGGTTTTTGTCATGTGGGCGTTAATTATTGTTTTGATTTAATATACAGTCGATCCCCGACTTACATGATTTCAACTTACATGAATCCCGCACTTACGTTACTGACCAATACTGACCCTTTTCCAACTTACGTTATCCAAATTTCAGAGTTACGTTAGTCGAACCCGAAATTATTTTTTTCGTGAATTGTGCTGATCGAATAGCTACATCGTAACAGTTGCTGATTTTGAGAATCTAAATTCAATTTCTGAATTGCTTATCTCCAATTTAATTCAGGTTCAGGAAGCATGACCCTTGAGGGCAACCTCTAGTACTGTTTGTGATAATTTCATAGCTGTTAAGACTTACTACATTTCTTCTGTCCATGAATTAACTCCCTAGGAGTTTGAAAAGATTTTTAGGGCAATTTTCATTTTTGAGAGTTGATAGGATGAGGGGCCACCAAGCATGGTCGAAAGCTCCCCTAAAATCTATGCTAATTAAAGCTGTGTGTTTATTCCTTCTTTTAGCTTTTTCAATAAAATTTAATATGTTTTTCACAGCCAAAGTCGTGTTTACATTTTTCCTAAAACCATACTGGTTTTTATGAAAGAAATTTCTTCCTTCCAGGAACCAATGAATTCTTTCAATCATTAATTTATCAAGTATTTTCCCTAAAATAGGGATTAGACTTATCGCTCTATAGTCTTCAGGTTTAGTACAAGTCTCCTGTTTTTTTTTGTATTAATTTGACCGAGGACATTTTCCATTTCTTAGGAAAGTATCCCCTCTCAAGGCAAAGGTTAAGCAACAATACAAACGCAAATGGAATGGCTTCATAAGTGTTTTTAACCATTATTCCAGTAATGTTATCGAGTCCTGCTGATTTTTTATTATTTATATTTTTAATTATTTCTTGAATCTCTCTAAAAGTAAAAAGAACATCATCATCACTTTTTGGAATCCCTTGACTTTGCTCTCTAATTTCTCTTTGATAATCATTATCCAATTTTTTATCATCTTCAGGAAATAAGGTCTGCAAAATTATTTTAATAGTGTCCTCAATATTGTCAGTAAAAGAACCATTTTTACAAATGCTAGCAGGAATTTCTGCATTTTTATATTTTTTCCTGACAATGTTGAATGGCTTTGACCATGGATTTTTTCCACAAATATTAGTACAATAATTTTTCCATGCCTCGTTTCTACTTTTTGTAATTAGTTTTGTAGTTATTAAAGGTGTTAATATAGTCCACTCTTAATATTTGTTTCCTGTTTTCATCATTTTCTCTTCTAAATTTTTTCCTCTTGTCTATAACTTCTTTTCTTTTCTTAGTTAGTTCAGCATTCCACCATGCGTTCTTTTTCTTTTTACATTCCTTTTTAATAGTTGGTTGGTTGTAGGCATTAGTTATTAAATTGGTAAGATCATCTACCTTTTCATCTATATCCTTGTTGGTAACTATTTCTGCTATTAAATAGGGTTTCCAGCTATCTCTAAGATAGTTTTTAAAGATATCCCAATTTGTTCTTACATCTCTGGTATTATTATCCCTGAAATCTGTTTTCCTAATACTTACATCTAGCATGATTTGATTGTGGTCACTCAAAGAAACTTTATCTGTAGTGAAACAATGTAAGTCAAATTCCATCATTTTCCTGTTAGCAAGAGTAACATCTATCCAGCTTTGTCCTCTTTCATTAGAGAAAGTTGGAAACTCGCTTTCGTTCAAGGAAACTAAATCATATTGGTACATGAAGTCAACAACTTTCCTTCCCCTAGCATCTTCGACTAGACTGTTCCAGACCGGTGATTTAGCATTAATATCTCCGCAAATACACACTGCTTCATCGTTTAGGTGTTGAAGCAGAGTGGCCAAGTTATTTAGAGCTTCATCAATTTCCTCAGTTGGAGAAAAATAAACTGATGTTAAGTAAAATTCGATTTCTTTCGTGGCAACACACAGTCGTGTAATTTGTATTGCAGTATTGGCTCATGATCATCAAATCAATTTTCTTGTTTATTCCAATAAATCCCGTCTTTACGTTGTAGTTTTGTTTTTTTTTGGAAGAACGTTACCTATATTAAGAAGAGCAATTTCATTTTTAATTTTGAAAGGCTTCTGAAATACAACGATATCTATTTGCTTTTCAAGTGCACTTTTAGTTATATAATTATTAGCAGCTCTGCTTCTTTGCAGATTATTTTGCAAAATTTTCAGTCCTTGAAAGTTATTGTTGTAATTATCCATCAGTAATGATTTCTTTCCTTTCCAAATTCAAACTTTTTAATTGTAGTTTGTTCTTTTTACAGCAAGAATCTTTTGCTTTTTTAGAATAGGACAATACCAGGCATATGCGTTATGGGACTTGTCATACTTCTGTTCCTCTGGAACCCCCTTGTTTGCTTCCTTGCAATTTAGACAGGTTGGTTCCCTGTCCTGTTTTTTGCAATCTTTAAACTTGTGCTTCCCACTACAGTAACTACAATGTTGTTTTTCGCAGTTCTTGGATATGTGTCCATACCCGCAACAATTGAAACATCTAACAACCGGTAGGTAATCATCCACCTTGATTATAGACCAGGACAAGCCGATGTTTCCTTTAAGTAATATTAGTTTTCTGCTCTCTGTTGTTGTCGGCAAAACAATGTGTCTCTTTCCTTCTCCTGTTCTAGATGTTTTAAAAGAGTTTAGAATTTTATTTTCTAATTTGAATTTTCCCAAGAGATGTTTTCCTTGATATGTTCATTTTGTTTGAAAATTTCCTCCGTAATTTCATCATTTTTGATGTTATCTGGGACATTCAATAAAATTATTTTTGGTGCCTTTTTGTCTGATACTCTTATATTTATTTTCTCAGCCAATTTCGGAACATTTTTAATGGCTTTTTTTAGTTTTTCTCCCTGATTCTTGTTAGCCACTCTAACACAGAGTCCTTGTTTAGTTTGAAATAATCCACCAATGGTAATACCAAGGGCACTAGGTTTTATTGCCTTTTTGAGTTCTTCTTCCAGGCCTTGTTTAGCAAGTGGAGGAAAGTCCTCCTCATCTTTAGGATTTATAAGAATATCTTGTGCTCCATTTGAAATAAGTCTATCATTTTTAATAGTCTGCCCAACTATTTTAGATGTTCTGTTTATTAAAACTTTATTGAAACTTTAAATATATACATATAAATAAATTATTATAATACAAACCAATAACAATTTAGACTAAACTTAAATTCAAACTCATGGGAATAGAGGGCTGAACCACAAGGTATAGCCCAACAGGGAAAGAAGAAGAAGTAGAAGTTTTTATTATGTAAAGCTTAAAGAAAGCTGTCTGTAGGAGTGGACAGCACACTAGATGAAAAGAGGTAGGGAACCAGCAGATTGATGGGTTCATGAATGCCTACATCGGGAAGATTATTAGTCAGTAATCAAAGGTTTACATTAAATACATTGGTGATTACAGTAGTCTGGCTTTGTCAAGATGATTAAATCTTACATAAAACTAAAGTCAATAGTAATGACCAAGTAAAGAAGAACAGTAGAAAAGTTGTCCACTTATGTAAGAGTGATTGTTCAGAGTTAGTTCCTTCTAGAGGTAAA